>CM061531.1:288753736-288897079 GCA_030545055.2 Neoaliturus tenellus
GTACACATATGATAAAAAGATGTAAATACAGATCAGATTGGTATTCCGATCCTGTAGAACCATCAAATGTGTAATTTTAGTTTTACACTCTTTTTTAAAACTTCATTTGGATGACCTTGAGATTTCCCCCACCACTAGTTCTAATTTTTATATAATATTGAATCATTCCACTTCCAACACTCTAACTAACAACATGGAAAACAAATTTATCAAGTTTGAACATATAATAACTGACAGGGAAGAGATGGAAGAATTGTTTCAAAACTTACTTTCCATCATTGACGAATATCCTATAAGATGGTTCAGAATTGTAGTTCAATATTTAAATCCTGGTGAATTGTTTTCTTCATCGAGTGAAGAGGATGAAACAACTACTTCGGTTCAAATAATTGAATTAAAAGATGGAGAAGAAGAACTAAACATTTTATTCAATCATAAGCTCAAAGTTCCCTATATAAAAGCCCCCTCCCTAGACAGCCCCCCTCCCTAGACGCCTGCTCAAGGTCACCATTATATAAGCCCCCTCCCTATGCGCCGATCCTCATTCCATCACCGACTCTCCAATAATGAACAACTCTCCATTGGCCCAAATGAATTCTAGTTTTGAAATAAACTCTAAAGAAGAGTTACAAGACATTTTTAATATTTTACAAGAACTTGTAGATAATTTTACAACCATCAAAATGAATTTGGAAATAACATACGATTGTCCTATTTGTGATAAGGTTGAAAGTTTAGATGAAGACAGTTTACTAAATCTAACTCCTGCACCATCTGACACTACTGATGGTAATAATGAAGAGCAACGTCTTTCCCCCACCACTTCTTTGTAATTCATCCTTCCCCCCACCACTTCTTTATTTAACTAACATTTCTCCCTTTCACTTCTCATTCCATCTTCGACTTCTGAACTATCAACATCACTAAAATTTCAAACACTAACACAATCATGATGGATATGATGGATGAAGTTCCCTTCGTAACTAGAATGGAAGAGGATAAATTGAAATTGGAAATTAAACGATTGGAAATGGAACGGGAAAACCAACTTGAAATGTTACATTTGTTCAAGCTTTTCAAATACATCATCTGGGGACTCTGCATTTACCTTCTCATCGTCGTCGGTGTTTGCATTTACAACTCTGTAATTCATCACAAAAGTTCAACTTGTTTAAACTCTGCTGTTGCACATTAATTGTATTTTCACTAATAAAATTCAAAAGTTACTTCAACCTATCCTACTATCACCAACTAGTTCAACTTAGAACTATTTCTGGTGGTAGTTGGGTAGGCTTTTTTAAAACTTACTCTGGATGACCTTGACATACTTTCCAGATCCTATTTATAAATTTAAATTTCAGTTTTAAACTAACTTTTAGTTTTGTTCAACTATTAAGAGTTTTGTTAACACCGTCAAATTTCAGTTTTCAACTAACTTTTAATTTATGTACACTTTTAGTTCAACCCTAGTTACTTTATTCGCAAATTCAGTTCAACCGACCACCAACGCTATTGCCATCTCCACCCCAATATTTTAACATTTCTGCCCCCAACACCTGCCCGAACGGCAGGTGGGGTAAAGGAGTGGGGGTGGCGCATGCTCACCAATGCAAAACTAAGGTTTGAGGTTAGAATTATCCATGGCGGCCGCCATGTCTAGTTCAGTTTCACCACATAGAGTCGGCGACCGGTTATTGGTCTAAAGGAGTGGGGGAAAGGGTGGTGGGGGAAGGTTGCCATTTTATAAGCCCTCTCCCTAGACGGCGCTTCTCATTCTATCGCCAACTTTCAAACGATAAACACCTCTCCCATGGCACTGATGAATTATCCCGCTATCACCAACTACTTCAACTTAAAACTATTTCTGGTGATAGTTGGATAGGATTTTTAAAAACTTACTCTGGATGACCTTGACATATTTTCCACATCTCAGTTATAAGTTTGAATTTCAATTTTGAACTAACTCTTAATTTTTCTTCAACTGTTGTAGTTTTGTTAACACCGACGAATTTCAATTTTGAACTAACTTTTAATTTATGCGTACTTTTAGTTCAACCCCACTTTATGCGCAAATTCACTTCACCCTAACGCCAACACTATCGCCATCTCCACCCCAACCTATATAGCATAAAATATAACTACAGCATCTCATATATACCCTCCATCCCCCACCGGAAGCTATGTGACATGGCAGCTGGCGCCAGCTGCCGCGGCACGTGGCTCGGTGGGCACGTGGTCGGTTTTAAAAGTGGCCAAAAACCACTACTCGTGACTACTACCGTAATAGCGTATTCCCTATAGGGAAATTCGCTAAAATTACTGTAACATTTTGTATAGACAAAAATTAGCTTGAATGAGTTAAAAATGTGTATTTGGAACGGATTTTCTTCAAGTTAATGGGGGTAGGATTTACATTTTTGGCATAGTTATGCTATCAAACAGTAGATCCTCTTAAACCATATAGCTCACAAAATAATCACGATAACATTGACACGCAAATAAAAAGCTGAGTTCTCAGCTACTACCAAACCGTTCTTCATGAATAAAGTGAAAAATTAGAAAAAATAGTACGTAGATTTGCATGATTTTCTTCAAAAGCATTATCGTCCAAGAGTTGTCCTATATCCCTTCAAACTTTCGGTACAATTCTAATGGAAGAATAAAACCAAGTTAAAATTGTCTAATATTTTAATAGTCAGCTGAGAGAAGTTTGTAATTGCTTCCATAACCTCACTTTTAAAATAACGTTTTTTACCGTAGCGGAGCACGGTCATTTGCCTTGTAATTAATAAAATAGCCAAGAGCTAAATTAAATGTTCTAAATTTAGCTAAATTTTATTACCTGCATCGTACTTCTTCGTTTCACTTTACTCTTTAAAGATTTGGAGAGCATACCGTTACAAAACACTCTATCGCACTTAAGCAACAACAAATTCACAAGCACCATAATCACAACACTGCAGCTGTTTCCATTTATAATCAATCACATGTCGAAAATCAGATACTGATAAAAATGTTATCAGTGCATCAAAGACGCGATAACAATCTCCCGTAGACGGAACAACGCTGTGAAAGCGTCTGAGTCGTCGCTGAGTCATAACTGATGGAATAACATCTCATTCCAACAGGCAATTAAGAAATATTGTTTTCCCCGTTAATCCTCTGTTTTCTTCTTAGTAATGTAGCAGATATGAATATGAAGTTCAGGAAAAGTTAACAAGTTTTCCGGAACGTATTTGTAAGAAAAAGAATTTTTAACTGAAACGACGTTTGTGTTTGTGTTTTATATATATATATATATATATATATATATATATATATATATATATATATATATATATATATATATAACCTTTAAAATGATTATAATAATTTTAAAGGTTATATATATATATATTTAAATTAACATAAATATTTATATAAAATTATAAAATAAATATAATTTTATATTTATTTTATAAATATAAAATTATATATATATAATTTTATATTTATATATAAAATTATATATATATAAATATATATAATTTTATATATATATATAAAATTATATATATATAATTTTATATATATATAAAATTATTTCATTGATTGGTTGACATTAACTTTTGTTAGTAATATCGTTCTCTCAAATAAATTAATTTTTAATTTAGCATTATTTGTATTAAATGTATCTTTTATATTGTTAGGGCTTAATAATGTTCTGAATTAATATCACCCTATACGTTTAGTAACGGATTACAGTGACCTAAAATAATTCTAAGGTTATATCGGATATTAAAATAGTTTTTGTATCAACTACAAATTAACTCAAAGCCTTTAAATCACTAAATTTAAATAATCACAGCATACTTCCCCTCCTACTTTCCTTTACAAATACGTTTGAAATATAAACACTAACCAATGCAACGAATTTTTCTTTCAAGTTATATTTAAACCTTAAATTCTGCTGGGTTATACAGTAATCCAGAGGAGCAATGGATTTTAAAGTAATATATCTCCACGAACATAATATATATACACGGCAAAACGAAGAAAGTCTTTGTATACAGAAAATAATCTCTTTATCAATGACATCTCCACCTACAATATATATTTTCCGGAATATTTAACGTCATGATCTGCTAAACACCATTCAAACTGATGCATTAATTGGCATAGTTTCTATTACATCTTTGTAATGTATAGTACCTTACATTATAGTGCTTGCCTTTGAATCCAAAGGTTGCGGGTTCGATCCTGAGGAAAGTTAATAGCTTTTTAAAGGATCGATTCCGGACCCAGTTGCCATTTTGTCATTGGGCTATTAATAAATGATGCTTTCTAGCAACTGGTCGTTGTTAGATAGTAACAAGACCGGGGCTTAAACCGTCCCCCGTCAAAACGTAACTCTAAAATTAGGCCTACGTCTTGGAATTCATACAGTGGAACTTGACCAAATAATTTGGCGTAGAGGAAGAGTTTAAATTATGAAATGTATTTCATCATTATTAATTATGTTAAAATTATGTATGATTTTATCATTAAAAATAAAGGCGTAACATCAAAATCTTACATAGGGTGAGCATTTTCATTTTCTGACAAATATCATTACGTTGTAAAAATGTATGTTATTAAATGGCAGTGATGTAACGCTTTCTTTTGATCAAATACTGTTATACATTTCGCAACTGCCAATGATTTTGTAGAGATATGCATCTTTAAAAGGTCATTGTTTTCATTACTCCAGAATCATTAGAAAAGATGAAATTTAAAAGCATCCAACGAAAATTCCGACTTTTTGTCTTTCAACACTGATACAAACCCCATCATTCCCGGCCACCCCGAAGTCTAAACATGAGTCACACCTACTCCCGCGCGAAGTGACCGAGACAGGAAATTGTTAAATATTGTAAAAACCGCAACCCCGCATTTCCTACGTCGGAATGACTCCGGTCGCAAATGGAAACAACAATATATCTTCGCCACGATGGGGGAGAACAATAAGTTTAAAAAAAGGGCCGAAGAGAGGTTGCAGGACACGTGTGGAGGGCTGTAATGAAAACAGCCCTTAAGCCCCGCGTCGCAACAAGTGATCCCCGCAGGGGTGTACTTGCGCCGCTGTGCTTAATTTGATAAGTCCTTTACGCTCGTTGACGTCTAACGGCTGGCCCGATTTGTCTTTTTCGTCGAAACCTTTTCACTGCAGTTCCCTCACTTTGTGCATTAGAACGGAACAAAGTGTTTTTGAATTTTTTTACTCGACTTACCTCGTAACTCTGCTTTGAAACTTGACGGTGGAACATTTATCGTCATACTTGTAAGATAAATATTAAAATGTAATATTTAATTGCGAAAGTTTTCTGGCCAGTTATTGCATGTTATTTTGGAACAGCAAACTCCTTATGATTAATATTGGGGATTATTAAAACACAATTATTATGTAATTGCAGGGCTATAAAAAATGAAAGAAACCAAGAACATAGTTGTTTATAGCTTATAAATTTCAGAGACGTTATTTACTGATGATATTTAACGAATTTAAATTCATCTTGATTTTAAAATTACCCATAACTCATACTGCACAATTAATGAACATTTTAACTAACTGAAAGGATCTCACATCTCAAAGAAAAGAGCGAAAACGAAGATTTTAACAACAAAAACTCTATTCTTTTCTATTACATTCTTCTAGGAAACCATTCTAGTTTTATCTAATGAAATATGCATTTTTTTATATTTTATGTCACGTGAAAAATTTATCACCTCACACACAAAAGAGTTGCAAGTTGGCGGTTAATAAGAGACGTCTCGAGTAGCGAGTAGCGAGTAGCGGCAAGAATGTGTCGGCCAGAGGGTACGTACAAGTTGCAAGCCGCGGAACAAGGTTGTTCACAAACCACGCTGTTCCGACAACTCGGGCCAACAAAGTTGTTCTCGCACAAACATAACATTATATTAGACTATGCGCGCAGGATATATACGGCGCCGCATTGCCACAGGCACTCCAACTCTGCGAAACTCCTCAGCCGGGGGAGCGAGGCAAAAATTACTTATCTTGGAGTTCATATACGATGCAACTTGGCCAACTAATTTGGCGTGGAGGATGATTTAAAATTATACTTATGCTAGGACTTTATCATCAAGAACAAAGTTGCAGAGTAAAAAATCCTAGACATCCAAGGAGGATGAGTTCTTAAGGAAATTGAACAGTTCATAAAGGTCAATCAGCTGTTTTGGAATCTTATATAATAAAACAGTGCAAGGGTCTAGAGAAATAACTACTGAACGGATTGAACGGATTGTGGTCGTTTTGGTGTCAATGGATTTCTTATGGCCCTTAAATGATAGGGGAAATATGGTATCCCTCGGAAAATGCCACATAACTCCGTAAAAAACACCTTATTTACACAATTCTAATTCGTCATTTAGTCGATTTGTTTACTACTCCAAGTGCACCATATCCTCCTACACTGAATTTTGTCACCACTGCTGTATTCACTGGCAGCCAGTAGGGGTGTACAATACCAATACCCTGCTGCTGCATTCTGTAGGACACAGCTATACAGTGACCCTCTAGTGTCCAGTCCACAGTCACAGCTCCACCCGACAGTATAGTCGCCAGTGACGAACGCTCGCCGAGACCTCATCGCGGTGAGTTGTGTGTCTGTGTCCGCCGGTAGCCAGCAGGGGTGTACATTACCCCGCTATCAGATTCATACTTCACGCTCGCTATGAGCGCCAGCGACGACCGTGTTATCAGTGAGTTATATGCGCCGCGAAGCCTTCACTTTCTCCGTCTCCCAGCGCTGCGGACGAAAGGGCAGGCTTGACAGTTTCGCTGCTGGGCGACAGATGGGATCACCAGCACAGAGCGCTCCAGTGAGTCCAAGTAAATTTCTTACCTACTTAAAAATGGAATACATCATAACTTCTACACGCACGACCGGGGTTGTATTAATAAGACTCTTTTCCAATAAAAATAAGTGCAGGAAACAACAAACAATTTGCCAGTACAGTACAGTGTGCCAATAATGATCCTGCAGCTAAAATCTTTATGTATCCTATTTTACTGTACGAATGGTATTTACATATTATTGTATTTAACTGGTGATTAAACATATTCATCAGGGAAGTCCCAAGTTAAAATTTTATTCGCCCAATAAATTCTATTTACTATTTCAAAAACCTCTCGAATTCCTCCCAGTGGCCCCAAAAAGCGCACCCGTTGCACCCCATCCTTTATGTGTAGCCAACATAAAAACGCGTAACCACCGTGGTGTTTGCCAACAAAGAGCACGTTGTTGCCAATTGCCAATCAGCCGATAGACGGCACTGGTGATCCATCACTAGCCACTCGAGGCACTAATGCCTGGGCTGCGGCGCCGCGGCGCGTGCCAGGAACGCCGCTGGGAACGCCGCCCCCGCCGTCTTCTCATCTCACTCGCACTCGCTAATTATGCCGCATTGTGCAGCACGGGTCACGTGACCGACGGACGCACTCGCCTTTGTCGCAGGGCTGTTAACGTGGCTCGACATAAAAATGTTACGCTACTCGGGTGAAAGGGTGTTTTCCGAATTTTGCTTGGAGGGTAGTTTATATCCAGTCCGGCGGACTGGGGAGGAATGAAATATGCCAACTAAGGTTTGCAGTTTGCTAAACTATGGGAATTTTAGTTCAACACATACGAATCGTACAATCTTACAAGAGTGAAATGTTGTGCGGACAAAAGGGCCAGGGAGGCCTATTGAGCGAGCCGTTTAGGCGATTTTGGTTGCAGACAATTTATCATATTAAACGAATATTTTTCAATCTTCACGTTTTTTTTTTTTTATTTATTAATTGCGCTTTTTAGACCATGTGGTAGAGATACAGGGATAGAGACGGGAGAGATGTGAAATAAAACTCTTGCTAATTAGCTGAAGTTTTCTTCTCTATTTTAGTCCACTGATCCGTTCCAATAAAGGAACTATTTCCGTTACATAATTAATTTCAAGGAATCAGTTTGATAAATTAAAGAGCGACAAAAAAAATTTAACAAGCCTTATACTACCCATTGTAGGTGCAATGCGTTATGCCTAAATTACTCAATGTATACATAACCAAATAAGTAGGGACATCCTTATGGGGGAGTAAAAACGCCGCCCACGAAATACGGATAGCACCACCATATGTAATTTTTATTTAAGGATTATTCTCATCGGTTTAATGAAATCGAATGGCTAGAAATAATTTTGTAGAAGTTTGTTATTATTTTGATTTCTTGTAAACAAATATGCTCTTTAGAAGATGGAAAGAGCACTTCCTGTGGCAATCAGGAAATGTAATCCTTGCATCAATGCTTTTAATTTTCCTCTGGTTTTTAGGGCAAAATTATTATTTTTTACACGGGATGTCCCCACTTATTTCATTCTGCATACATTAACTTACATATGGAAAAGGTTTGGCACGTTCAGATATTTGTCAAATTCTACGCATATTGTACGTTTCTATCTGTAAAATAGTAATATGGCATCGACAAATAATCACTTTTTAAAAATCGACATAATTTAAACATAAGGTTGTAAAACTAATGGTTTGTTGATTCTTCTTTAAATACCAAACCCCCCAATAGTTCACATAGATATTACAAACTTCATGTTTTACAGTATAGAACCATAAAAATGATATTCAAAGGGTGAATAATAGGTCGCGAGCCAAGTAAGTGTGAGACCAACAGCGCGGAGGCCCCGTGTTAACATTATGTCTAACACGTGTAATGCAGTCCAGGACAGACACGCTGCTCTTGCTCTGTCCGGCTTTTTAACTACTACCCGTGTCTGTCGCACTAGCCTATCCCTTGTCTTACAATGCCGTGCCGCCCCACTTCACCTCTCGTGATTGCAATTATTTTGATTCGGTACAAATTCACGGTGATTTGGTCTGGTTAGAATTTCGGATTGTTATGGTCTCCTTGGACCAAATTTTACAAAAAGGTATGAAAATATGACCTCACAAATACAAAGTCAGTGGAATTGTATATCGTAACACTCAGACAAATTTAACTGGTGTTTTTTAAATTATATTCAATCTTAGTAAAATACAGGATTTTGGACTATAAGAATAATAATTATTTTGTGTTCCATGTACCTCTGCTCCACAGACGAATCTATGGTTCAAATCCTCATTTAAATTTATTTCGTTCGGTTATAATTACTTTGACGCCAATTTATGTAGTTTGTATATACATTAACACCTAAATTTTTAAATTTTAATCAAGATACTATTAGGCCTAATAATACACACATAGGCTATCTAAATATATACATCTTGATTTGGTTCGTCTGGACTAGTAAGTACTATGGGTGTAGGCCTACCTAGTGAAATGACCACGTGACACTGGTAGAAAATAACCAGCTGTCGAAGAAGTCTTTAAGTAATTTCAATACTGGTTTGGTCTACTTAAAGACTTTAGGTTAAGTGATACGGAAAACATTATTTGTTTAGGTTATCAATAACTGTACCAAATGTGGTTACTGTTCAAAAGTTTTTAATGTAAATTAGTTTTACAAAATGTTTCTTGTGTGCATAGAGTTCCAAAGTAGAGCTGATCGTGCAACGTAAAGGCAGGGGACTGTCATTATTTTCAAATTGATGAAACCTCTTTGCACTCACTCTTACGTAGGTCCTATGATGGGCAAATGTGATAGGCGATCAAAAAGACGGAATCAAAAGGCGACCAATACCGCGATAGCTATCAAAATTCAATACAGATTTTATCCACGCTCGATTCAGTTTTCACCTCGCATTTCACCGGTCCGATCGACCTTGTATGCACTAAACACGGGAGTTTACCGGCGCCACAACAATGGGCGCATAACAAACCGCGCGACGCCGCAACGCCGGGCGGCACGGCGGCGGCGGCGGCGGCGCATGTAGCCAACCGAGGATCTGATAGCACTGTCGCCAAGCCACTGAATTAATTGGTACTGCGGCCCAAACCAAAGGGCAATCTGCTCGTGCATCTCGTAATTGGCGAGACCCCGCCGTAATGATTTCGTTGTGGTGCGCAGGCGCAGGAGCGGTACGCCGGCGCACAACGCAGACGCGCATACTCCCTTCCCCGGGCTACGGCGGCGCCGCGCGCAGTCGCACGACCGTCGAGTATTGTGCCTGTTCAATACTACTGTAGGTAATATGGATGGTTACGCCAATTTAAATTTGCTTCCAAGCCACTCATAAACATCTCGTAACAGCTGGGTAATACTCCATACCTCATTTTATTAAAAGGCGTGAGAAACTAAAACCTCTCCTTAAAATTTGCTTGGATGCAAATAATCTTTATGTCACGTGCATGTTCAAAAATAAATTACTAGAATAACTAGATGCAAAAGTAAAATCTACTAAAATAAACATATTTGTTTAGAATTTGAGAAATTACTGTTGTAATAAAGTTGTGTATGATTAATCTCTACGACAACATGGGATTTAAATTTTTACTAAAGTAGGCCGAAAACGAGAAATGACCATCGCAGTAGTTCACACTCGAACGAATTGAAAACTGAATCAAGCTCTCAGATGGGTTGCAAATTCCCAAAAAAAGTTACAAGGCTTCAACCAACCCACCGAGTAGGGAAGTAATAAGTATGTGCGTGGATCCTAATAAATTAGAATGTTATTGGAAAAATTTATCAAGCTATGATATTACACTACTGGCAGTTTGCGATGCACCAGGAACGACTTCAGCTCATGTAGGCCTAAACGTCTTTTAGGGAGAACTGATAGTATTTATTAGCCAATTTATTGGCTACACCAAGGCCCGATTTCATTACGGTAGCTCGAATTCCACTTCATCCTTTATTTTCGTTATAATTCCCTAATTAACAGCTGACTCATTATAGAAATGTTCAACAAAGAAAATTTCGGTATTCATAGTTTTAATGGTTATCTGAAATGGCAATAACAGGGCTTGTAACAGTACTTGAGCTTAAAAAAATATAAAAAATAACCAAAATGATAACAAAATAACCAAAAAATAACCTAGAATAGATCCTAAATGTCGCAAAAAATCCAAAAACCGGTGTTTTATCGGGATATTAAAAATATGTGACCATTAAAAATTGTCTAAGATAATTTTGAACTAGGTAAGTGATCATCTACTAAAGCAATAATAATCAAAACAACGCAAAAAGTAGAAAAAGGTCCTCCCCATCCTCTTCTTACTTTTTTCATTTTTTCCTTTTTTAAACATTTATTTTGTTGTTATGAGCTCCATCAAAATCGATAATAAAAACCAAATTGCCCTAAAAAAATAAAAAAAATAAATAACCAAAATCCCCTACCCCCAAAAAATAACCAAATTCTTAAAAAATAACCAAGAGCAAAGAAAATAACGAAAAGATAAAAAAAATAACCGGTTACAAGCCCTGCAATAATAGTAAACATGCATGACTTAAAGTGTAATTCACAACGTATCAAGGGGAAACTGAATACTACAAATAACTATCATAAAGCAAAACCAAAGTGCGAAACATTCGTGTAAAACAATAAGCAAACAAATAGAACAAATGAGGAGAACTTATCATAGGAACAATAACAAACTAGTAACTAGTGACGGTTATCAAACAAACGATAAAAATTTGTTTAAATAGATCAAATGAGTAGTGTAATAACTAATTACAAATAGGTGATACCCTCTAGGCGTGTAAACGCAGCAGTGTGAACCAAAGGAAAACTAGGAATAGCGAGCAATAACGAATGAAGTTAGTTCATACAATGGGTTCATTAACTGGTAAAGAGTTTGTTTAAAGGGCAAATGACAAACCACGCCACTAATTACAACATTTGCATCGACAAGGCCTATGAATATTTTTGTCCCGACATCACGACATGCTGGCCCCGGGCGCCGAACACTGCAGGCGACCCGCGGCTTTACAGACATTCAAGCGTGTCATAATTATACATAGCAGGAGTTCATAATTATACATTATTTGCACTCGTTGAGATAAGTTGTCAACAAAATGTCAAATTGTATATATATATATTTATTTTACAACAAAATTAAATTATTCAACATTACTTTGTATTTTAAAACCTAGTAAAATGTTAGGGTTGGGTAAGATAATACATCTTTCAAATAAGAGTACTATCTATGGACCTCATCAAACTGAATACAGTCGGCAGGGCAGGAGGCAGGGTGACAGATGTAGTTGTGCCAGATGTTTTACTTGAAAACCGAAAGTTATAGGCCTACCGAAAAAAGTTAAATGTTGACTCCAGTGGACTTTCAATTCTGCATTGTAAGTTAATTTCAATTTTTTTTTTTTTTCAAAACGTCCACCATTTTCCAATATAGGGGCAAACATAAATATTTTTAATATGAACCACCTATTGTTGTCATTTTTAATTTCATACATAATTTTAAGACCTTTTTCATTCCTTGACCAACGACCATTTCTCTAAAAAATGTAACGATTAAACAGCTATAGGCAATTGAAATTCATTTTTAGTCCCATAAGAATAACATGGCGCAAACTTAATTTAAGTATATATCCTAAACTCTCTAGTAAAAAAATTGTAAAAAAACATTGAATAAAAATGTTTTAAAATCTATATATATAATACGTGATGCCCTTTTTTTGTTAACACTACTCCTCCCTTATTCCTGGACCAATTTTAACGTTTGAGGTGTCAAAAGAATTGTCTCAGTTCGTAGTTTTGCAATAAGGTTTTAGATTTTTGATTTTTTAAATCTGAAGCCCATGGGAAGCTTTCAAAGTTCGTTTTTTGTCCATAAGATTAACATGGGAAACAATTTATATTGAATTGGAAAATAAAACATCTGTTGATAGTAAAACAGAAAAACACATGTTAATAGCTAATAGAAGAAATAAATTTCATAAATAAATTTCGTATTAAAATACGAGGAGTGTCTTTTGTGATGATTGAACTTTTTCTGAAAATGTAGCTGGTAAATTTTAGTTGAACTTTTTATTTACGTGTATTTGGGTACAAAAATAAGTTAAGTAACTTAACCGTAGACGAATTAATTTCTCTGTACGAAAACAAGTTTGTAAATTGAGATTTTTGACATGGGTATTATATAGGTTGTCCGTTTGGTATTGAAAATATAACAAAACTCAAAAAATATTAAAATAAAACACTAAATTTGTGTGGATGGGTTTTCAAACTATTCAAACTGTTATGAACTATAGGAAAAGGGATATGTTATCGGTGTAATAACCTGTTTGTTAACTATGATACGATAACAAAATTTAATGCAGAACACTACACATAGCCTATGAAACACCAGTTTAAAAAGAGACAACATTTAAAAGTTTGTACCTCCAGTATAAATAACAATCTTATTACAAAAATGGTTTGTGTAAAGAAAATTTTTAATGAAAATATAAATATCGCCTTATAAAAACAAAATAGACCACACACACAAAGATGTAGATTGTCTTAATTTTTGTGATTTATTTATTTAAACTTTTTAATGCCATGGAAAATTAAGTTAAAGAGGTTTTAGTTCTTTATAAATAGCGATGTGGACTCATTCACTATGTCGACGACTACCTCAAACGGTACTACAAAAACAGCCGCAGTGAGTGCTGCATAACTCAACGGGGATGACCTGTAATGAAATGTTGATTTTTATTCTGTTGTCATTCTATTTCAATTTGTTGTCTATCTAGATCTAGAATCTGTGAATTTATTCTAAATTTTATGAGTGTTTAAATAGAGGCCTTAAGAGATACCGGCATAAGAACAACCACGTAATCTCAACACTATCACAATGGGAAATTGGAGAATTAAATTAAGTGATGACGATCGATTGATGAAACACCAATATGATGTTATCTGATTTTCACTATAATTTAATTTTTATTTCCAAAGTAACTCAGTTTATTACCATGCTGGAGCAAGGTTTGATCACCAGGTACCTACTCTAATAAATGCAGCGCATAGCGCTGCACGGGCCCTCTAGTTATGTCTTTATTGTTTGATGTTTTAGCGAATTTCCCTATAGGTAATCTGATACTATTATTATATGTTGAAAAAATAAAATTATGTTCATACTGTAATACTATGTATGTAATCGTGTGCACCCACTTCGTCACCCCCCATTTCGTCACCTATCATAAAAATCACTGAGCCGTACTAATGAGGGTCGGCCGCCGTCCCGTCCCCCTCGGGGCCTGCTACCTGAACTGATCGGTGTGAAGTATATTATCCCGTTCCCAATCACAAGAGGGAACGGTGTTCACCGTTCATGACTCGTTCACCTCCGTGCAGAGAAGAGTGTCCAAGCAGATTAATCCTATAGTACTGTATAAACATTTCATTATCCATCAATGTTAGTATAGTAATAATAACTTAGGTAATTGGAGATCAAGGAAATAATGTAAATAAAATAAATTATAACATAAATGGAAATATTGTAAACACTGCTGTTTTATATTTTATTTTTGTAAATTAACAAAATACTGTCTTGTAAAACCATACGAATTAAAAAAAAAAAAAAAAACATAGCATTATTATGCATAGCCTATATCAAAGAATAAATGACAACTTCATTGTTATAAAATCTCTCTAAGAGCTAAAGAGAAACGGCAAAGTTATTATGTTTTAAGGGGTTTTATAAATTGTGTTACCTAAATATTGAGTTGTTTAACTAAACACGTATACGACGGAATGGAGTAGTCATATCAGAGGAGTAAACCAATCGATGAGTTGTAACCTATATTATTCCTAATATCTAGAAGCTATGCAAAATTCATCGTAAACGAAAATGACCATGCTCTGTACAGTAGTTTCCTCTCTAGACAATAATGTGCACTCTTTTACAGGATAATGGAATGTTTATACAGTAGGCCCTACTATAGTATTAATCTGCTTGGACACTTTTCTCTGCACGGAGGTGAACGAGTCATGAACGGTGAACACCGTTCCCTCTTGTGATTGGGAACGGGATCCTATACTTCACACTGATCAGTTCAGATAGCAGGCCCCGAGGGGGACGGGACGGCGGCCGACCCTCATTAGTACGGCTCAGTGATTTTTATGATAGGTGACGAAATGGGGGGTGACGAAGTGGGTGGGCACCGTATGTAATATAGTAAAATTGTTATGACGGACAAAAACACTGTGGAACAGTCACTACTAACTTATTGTTCCAGGTTCTCCTTTATAATGTGACCATTTAATCTGAATTAACTACATATTCGTTCATCAATTCACAATGTACATATTTTTTCGTAAAAATGATAAAAATACCGTACATTTTTACAACCGATCCCCTCGCCTCATCAATTTGAAACATTCCGCCCTAAATTAACCCGTTTTCAGCCGCAGTCATTTTTTCCAATCCGGAGACATTTACATTTTCCCCGCGGAAATTATAGCTGTCAACTCCAGCGTCGCGGCAACACGACGTTTGACAGTGGAGTGGTCTGTCTGCGGTGTCGCTGGTGGCCGCAACTGCCGACATGACGCCGTGTACACGTCAAACCGTGCACTTCTGGTAAAAATATCCCCCTCGAGTGGCGTTCACATTAACATAACCGAAGGATGGCGTCATCATTTTGGAAATTCCGCAATTGGGGATGATTTTTTCACTCAGGAAACAGAAAGAGGTGTTATTTGCGACACGAACTACGATTGGGATCGTATGTGAATTATATTGATTTACTTGTTGTAAAAAATCCTTTAAATCTCCCTCTTAAATGTTTTTTACCGCAACAAATGGCAAGTAAATGCCTATGATCGGAGTTAAAACGTCGAATTCATAGAAATAACTTAACAGTAGTTTCAGGGTACCGGATCGAGGTGTAATAGAAGTGAGTAAAGTAAACCACTAATTACTCATCGACTATTATCTACTAGGAGTACTCTTATATTTTACGCATATGGGGATGAACGAACTACAGATAGGCAACCCTAAATTTAACTTAATACTCAAAAATAAAATTTATTAAGACACGCACATATAACTTTATACATGCACCTACTAAAATTGTCAATAGGTTCCAACCCTTGAAAATAGTATGAGAAAATAAATACTGTACCTCTAAACTACTAAAAGTCTTACATCTAAACATCAAACTGAATAAACATACTGTAAAGCGTTAATTGATAGCAACATATCCACCAAAACGCTTCATTATTATCCTAACGCTGCTAAAGTCAATTCTGAAATCTGAACACCTCAATTTGATTTCTTTCATATTCAGCTTTATCTCGGCATCTCCCATTAGGCCTACTATTGACGTAATATCGGCGAGGAGGGGCGGAAGACTGTCCATGGACTTATTATTTTGTCTATGTGATATAGGTACTAATATCCGATCGTTCCTAAGTAACATTTACTGGAGTCAGCAAATACAAAATCTAGTAATGTTCAATAAAAAATTGCACAATACTGTATTTAATTTTTTAGTGTAAAATTTTTTAATTACTGGAAACGACACTGCTCATCCTCCGCCCTGCAAATCACACCAATCCTTCCTTCTTCAATTAACCTCTTACAACACGTCGAGCCCGACAACCGGACAAAAACAAGCAGCTGCCCAGCATAAGCAAACAATAGTGCATGACTCAAATGCAACCGACAACATCAACATATGAAACATGAACATGTTGCACCGGCCAACAATAGGAAGTGTAATCCGTCGGCGACATGACCACTACATTATAAGTATCCCATGCCGCACCGGAGATTTAATAGGCACCATTAGCTCACTTCCTTCCACTATCTTTTATCCATTATTCCCCGCCGGAAACACGTCACTCGGACTTCCGTTCGCCTCCTTAACCTTTATTTAATTCACTTTTCACCCGCGCGACACGCTTTACCGTTCCGCATCTTTGTGGCGCGACAATGGCCAGATTGTTGGTAAATTTCTACCTTTCTTCGCGCCAGGGTACCGTAACGGCCGCGACCCAAAGTAAACGGATTCGTGAATGACGAAGATAAGGGGGGTTACGTTCTACCTAGAGAAAAAGCACGGAAACAGAGGTTCTCTTTAGCTAAACTTATATCATACTAAAAAAATAATCTTTGATAAAAAAAAATAATAAAACAGTACGAGGAAGAGAAGAAAGTTGTTTTGTTGCTTTGTGGATATAAATAAAGCGTTCGATTCTATTTCTAGAGAGGGCTTTATGACATAAATTGAATACAAAGGGAATGAGTAGCCGATTGATTGATCGCATTAAAGCAATTTAATGAAAATATGAGATTTTGTGTCAAATCTGGAAGTAGCTTCAAAATATTCAGTGTAAACGTAGACGTAGTTTGTAAGAGTAGACGAATGCACGTTTATCGAGGCCGCGCGCTCTCGTATCGCCCTTACATCGCGTCGTGAGGGTGTTCCAGGGCAAGGTAGAGCCCCCCATCACAAGAGAAGTTTAAATTCGATCTATCAAATTGGTAACAAGCGTTACTGGATACTTGCGATAGGTGTTGACCATTTATTACCACATAATTGCTAACGAAATCTCTTGTAATGATTGGATAATGTATACGTTGCATTTTGCAAGTAGAAAAGTAGCACAATCATTACCTAAAGCATTTGAGAATTATCGTATACACTCCTACACTCCAGCTTGTAAAATCAGCCCAAATAATAATAGTTTTATTCCTCCGAAAAAGTTTCACATTGCATAGGAATTTACAAAAAAGATTCGAAGTTTTTGCACTTATTTACATTGAGAGTACAGCCTCTGATCATTATTCAACATAGTATTATTCTAGGCTAACCTTATGATCCAATATTTTCTCATTGTCAACTTGGAAATTATTCACTTAATTTTTCAACAATTAATTTGAATAGAATTAAAAGAACTTCCCATTAAAACAAAACCCCAATTGATTGCGACAATCACCCATCTCTAATAGAGGTAAAAAAGTAAAACACTAATTTCCTATGATTAGAGAAAAACACAAAACTACATAATTAATTAAAATATGTAGAATACGACAATTTCATTTCCATATGAACATTACTACTGAAAATTATTGCGCGCGGACATGTCGATTTAATCTCATAGATGGAGAGGACAATTGCCGAATGCAACAATGTTGCATGCAGAAGCACATCGACGCCTGGGAATGAGGTGGTGTCAATGTGTCCCGTGATAGCGGGGCCCTACGAGGGAAACAGCTTATTCCACTGGACCGTTTTCTCTTCGAACTTATCGGCCGATTTTTATGGGGAAAATTAACTAAAACGTTGTAAATTAGGCTGAGAACTTCTTTGGAACATAGTGAAGAGAAATAGCACACAAATTTTGCCCACGTACCTCAACAAAATCGCCGTTACATCGCGTGACAGGGGCCCAATTCGGGCTCCAATTGCAGGAAGGGTGAACAATCGGTATAATGTTGAAGCACTACAGGAGGGTTGGGTGTCGGCTCCCAACTGCCTCTGGTTGAGCTTCTCTCTCGCCCACGGAAATATACGTTATTTAACACCCGTTACGGTAGACGATTGGAAATAATAGCGACCACATCATCGCCCTACAAAAAATCACTATCGAGTTTCACATGCGTGTCAACACTGTCGCATGAAATTCGTTAACATAATGAGGCCATGCTATGGGCAGGGATTTTAGCAAAACCGGTCAAAACCGGTTGTAAGCCATGTTTTACAAAAGCCGGTTGAAAACCACAAAAGATCAATTTTTCGTTTAAACCACAGAAAAGGAAAACCGCGAAGATCGAGGGTGGAAACCGGAAAATCCGGTTTTCTTAGCACCCCTCGAAAAAACCGGTTTTAGTGAGGGAGCTAAGAGGAATACATGGGATATTTTATCAATAGGCCTACTAATAATGCGAGTTGCATTTAGGTCATTCAAACTCAAAGAAATAATAATTAATAATGATTATTTCTGGTACACATAAATAATAATATATATATGTTACAGTATGAAAAATGCATTACATTTTTCAGTTAGAGCTATTAGTTGCACAGTTGCACCATAAACAGCAATTATTTTTAGGTCAACATAATTTATGGCAACCCCATATAGAACACAGATAATTTTAACTTTAATAATCGTTGTACAATCGCTGTTCATAAAATCATTATTCGACCGAATAAACAGCGAATAGAGCACAGAACATAAAAAACTAAATTAAGACCATTATTTGATATACTTATATTTTAACAAAACAAGTCTAGTCTATTTAAAGCACAAATAGCATTAAATTTCAATTTGGCAAATAACTTTGCCCATTGTCATCAAAAGCCTTTATGACACGCTGCTAAATATGGACAATTGGAAAGGAAATGCATGTAGCGCTATACGAGATGGGTCTAGCCGCATTATGCATGGGTTGCAATCATAGTTGCACTTCCAATATTCCTAGTTGAATAAGCTCGCCTTGTTTTGGTGTCTGAATAAGATACCTATGGCCTGCTTTTAATGCTATTGTACTAGAGAAGGTGAAATAGAAATAAAGTGTATGTAGTTGAAAGCAATATCTATATCTATAAAAGAGGAAGTATGTATATATATTTATAAATATATATGTATGTTGCCTATAGACTCTGAAACCGCTCAACAGATTGCAACGAAACTTTCAGGCATTATTAAGCATTATATAGTCAAGGATGGTTTGTGTGAAGTTTAGTGCAAATCTGTCCAAAGGGCTCTGACCCAGAGGGCATACAATGGTGCAGTGTCAGGTTTTAGAAATTTAGTGTTTACAAAATGAACTGCTGTAATTAAAAAATTTGAAAGTTTCATTCAAGCAGATGATTATAATCATAGAAGTAACCAGGTGTGAGGTATAATGTTGATGTTTGTGTTATCTTTATGGCTCCGCCCTACGGAAGCTCACAATTACACTAAAAGCCTACAGGTGGTGAAATTTGACATGGGCGATTCTCTTTGTCCATAGGTTCACCATAGGACCATAGGTTTTGCCAATATAGTTTTTTAAGCTCTTTAGGGCTCCACCCCACTGGACTTCAAAATTACTTTAGGGCCACCGGGGATGAAATTTGATGGATGATGCTCTTTACCCATAGATACTCACTAAGAAACGATTTTGCAAATATAGTTTTTTAAGCACTTTATGGCTCCGCCTCACTGGAAATTGAAATTACGTTACGACCTCGGAGCTGAAATTTGACATGAACGATTGATTCTCTTTGCTCATAGGTAGGCCTACTCACTAGGAAACGGTTTTGCAAATATAGTTTTTTAAGCTCTTTAGGGCTCCACCCCACTGGACTTCAAAATTACTTAAGGGCCACAGGGGTTGAAATTTGATGGACGATGCTCTTTACCCATAGGTACTCACTAAGAAACGATTTAGCAAATATAGTTTTTTAAGCACTTTAGGGCCCGCCTCAATGGACATTGAAATTACTTTAGGACCTCCGGAGCTGAAATTTGACATGGACTATTCTCTTTGCTCATAGGTACTCACTAGGAAACGGTGTTGAAAATATAGTTTTTTAAACTCTCTAGGGCTCCACCCCACTGGACTTCAAAATTACTTTAGGGCCACTGGGGTTGAAATTTGAAGGACGATGCTCTTTACCCATAGGTACTCACTAAGAAACGATTTTGCAAATATAGTTTTTTTAAGCTCTTTATGGCTCCACCCCACTGGACTTCAAAATTACTTCAGGGCCACCAGGGTTGAAATTTAACATGGACGTGCCTCTTTGCTCATAGGTATTCACAAGAAACGGTTTTGCAAGTACAGTTTTTGAAGTTCTTTAGGGCTCGGCCCCACTGGGCTTCGAAATTACGGGCCACCGGGTTTGAAATTTGACAGACGATCCTCTTTACTCTTAGGTGCTTACTAAGAAACAGTTTTGCAAATATAGTTTTTTTTTTTTAAGATCTTTAGAGCTCCCCCCACTGGACTTTAAAATCACTTTAGGGCCACCGGGGTGGAAATTATATGGATGATTCTTTTTGTTCATAGCTACTCACTAGGAAATGGTTTTGCAAATATAATTTTTAAGCTCTTTAGGGCTCTGCCCCACTGGACGTTAAATTACTTTAGGGCCACCATGGTTGAAATTTTACTTGGACATGCCTCTTTGCTCATAGGTATTCACCAAGAATGGTTTTACGAATATATATTTTTAGTAGGGCTGTGCTCCACTGGACTTTAAAATTAATTTAGGGCCTCCGGGGTTGAAATTTGATATGGACGTGCCTCTTTACTCATAGGTGTTCTTGCATGTGCAATTACGATCAATAAGATACAAGGCAAACTTTGATTATTCTGGGTTTAAATTTACAAAATGCCTGTTTATCCTTTGGCCTTACAGTAATATTAATATACTTACTTTTTATGCCGTTGACTTTTTTGTTATATTAAAACTTAACTTATCTTTTTTTGTTATATTAAAATAGCTTTGTTTATGTAAACAACTTAATTTGAGCGTAGCAACGCGCGCCGGGTAACTGCTAGTAGTGGAATAAAAATCATTTGCCTTTTACCAAGGTGGTTAATATAGATGCATTTCGTGAGAAATATTTTATATCATTATGATCTACCCAACCTTTCTTCCGTCCTTCCGAAATCCTTACATTTTGAGATCAGTTTTAGGATCAGACGATCACAAAACGCAAATTTTATGACTTGTGAAAAATTTTTAAGGGTTGATCTTGTTAGTGTAGTGCTAAATTTTTGAGCAGTTGGCCAAATTTTGTTTTAGAACACCCATGATTATTTTCTCATCGAAAAATTGTACAAGTGAAACAAGTCGGATCAGTGCAGGCCATTCCGATCAAATAAGCTATCACTTAATCACTTTTTAAAACGCCAACGTCACTAGGGCGTATTTTAAGGCGAATATAAATGAAGGATGAGTGTAGAATTTAAAAAAGTTGAACAGGGGAGGGCTTAGGAAAATTGTTCAGTAGGTTCAGTATGATCAGAATTCAAACCGTCTGTTTCGCCGTAAGCTAAAAAACCAAATAGTTCTGGCCTCATACATTACTACAATATTCAGTCTTGGTCATGTCAGAGTGGTATAAATCTGATTAAACTGAGTCAATGTAGAAGGTATTTTGACACAATCTTTATCGTACTCCATCTTGAATGGCGGGTCACTAACTGGTTATAAAGCTCGCCTTAAATTCGCAGGTTGGTGATTATTATTTTCAAAGGTTACAGGTGTGTAATTTTTAATTATGTATGAATTTGCCAAATTATGACAAATCTAATAGTAGACTTAATCTCCTGGTTTTTCATGATGAGACCGAAAATCCAACATAAAATTATTTGACACTTGACTCTCATGACATTTTATTTGTCACCGATTCTTACATTTGTTTAATTTAACACTACTAAATGCCACCGGTTTTGATGTACAAAACACAGTTGTCATCTATGCACGTTCAGATTCCGCCACTCAAGTCATTACAGCACGTATAGTTCGCAGCGCGTTAAGTGATAGCGGCCGTTCCCAACGCACTTTAACGACGTCAGTTCCGATGCAAGTGGCGGGCGTTGATGCCTGCCACAACAGTTATTAATGGACCGGGGAGACTGATTACGAAGCAATTTGGGGCCCAGCAGGCCACTTATTGATTTGTTTTGGCCCTCTGTCAGTGCCCATATTGATTCCGGCGGATAGAGGTGATGGCCATTGTATCGCCTATCTGCCCCACACCTCGCCACACTGACCGATGACGCGGGGTCACCTGACCTCCATCAGCCGCTGTTATCAGTGGACGCGGGCTAACGATGCATTCTCTGTTGCAAGTGGAATCGTGCTTGGCTTAGCCTTCGTTTAAACTTTACCATCGTTATCGTTCACATTTACTTCAACCGAATCCGTGTTGGTCGAATGAGATCGAATCGGCAGTAATTAATTACAGGTCTAATACTGTACCTACTTTCAAATTATTAAATATTGAAATTATTTTTTTTATCGTCATTTTTACTTGAATCAAAATGTGTTAAACACCCATCATATTCCACATTTGTACTTTCTACAAAAGCAGTTTTTTACAAACTTGTTTTACATGAAAATGGATGGAGATTCAGCAACCCTAATTATTAAAGTAGTAAAAATTGAGTAACACTTTCGAGAAATGTTACTGGACTTGTACTACTTGTACTACTGTACCGACGATGAACCAATCACAATGAAGAAGGCAATATTTTAACCTGCATTATCCATAAGCTCTTATGCATGTCGGCTCCAATGTTTTCAGTCTAAATCGGCGTCATCAACCCAAGCAATCTCTTTAATCTTCACAATTATTCGCAATTTTAACGAACAGAGCTGCTGTTACAAACGAAAATCTGTCAATATTTCAATGAAAGAAAATGGAATTTAAAATCTATATGAGCAAACTTTGTTGAACAAAGTGGAGATAGAAATTGTAAAATGTTGCCATCAGTAGAAATCAAGCGTTTGACCCAAGCTTATTTTAAATTATCTTTTTTTTTATTTTATGGGTAGTAATGTAATAATTTTTTATGAATTCAGCTAAATGTAATATTAGCGATTTAATACCATAATAATTGTTACTTTGAAAATCATTGTTTTCTTACATACTCTACAATATGTACAAAAATCATTTCAAATCTAATCTAAAAGTCTTTTTTCTTCACTTTCCCCACTCTAACTCCAACACGCATTCCGGATTCCACAGACCCCATCATGTTTCCCCCCAAACACTTAGTGACTTTTTGCAACAAAGGGCTTGCGAGTTGTGTTGTGCATTGTTGCCGGCCGGCCGCCATCACAGGCTGAGCCCTCCCCTAATTATACGCAGCATCCTATTGTGCCGGCCCCGAACATGGACACACTCTCCTCAATACGCCGCAAATGTAATTAGCCCGGCCACACGCCCTGAGCCCCGAAAAAGTCAAAGTAATCCAACTGAAAAATTAATTAACGTTTGAAATCGATGGTTTGTTTTTCCAACGGAGGTAGGGCCTACTGTTTTATTTTTATTTAGGCCTATTTTTCCTTTTTTATTCTTTTGTGCCTATTTACGCCAGTGGCAATTTTTAACGTTTTGACGGGGAACGGTCCAAACCCTAGTCTTGTTACTATCCAACATCGACCAGTTGTTAGAAAGCATTATTAATTAACAGCCCAATGACAAATGGCAACTTTTTTAAAAATCTTCCGACTTTTCTCAGGATCGAACCGCCAACCTTTGGATTCAAAGGCGAGCACTATGTAACTGTTCCTAAATTAAAACTTTGAGTGTTTCCCAAACATAAAAACCACATTATTTTGATATAACTAAAATTATATATGAAAATTCTGCTCAATAAATTTTTTATTTTATATAATTAATAAAAGAAAAATCATGGAAACTTATTAGAAACATTGGATGTAAGAAGTAATATTTTGAAGGGTTTATTTACAGAGTATTAAACCTCTTTAAAAGTGGAAGATTCTATAAAAATGTTTGTTAGGAAGTCATCAGGACACTTGACAATCAAAATACCTATTGAATAGACTATAGTGACTTTTCACAGGCAATTTACAAAA
This sequence comes from Neoaliturus tenellus, assembly GCA_030545055.2. Classification (NCBI taxonomy): domain Eukaryota; kingdom Metazoa; phylum Arthropoda; class Insecta; order Hemiptera; family Cicadellidae; genus Neoaliturus; species Neoaliturus tenellus. The sequence goes on from CM061531.1 coordinate 288,778,193, forward strand.
ATGTTGCACAACATTCTCTATTAAAATAAAGAGAGAACTCTATTCTACAAGGCACAAGTAAACTATTCAGCAGTGGCGGCTCGCCCATAAGGACTCCCGGACGCCGCCCCTCCTAAAGAATTGATTAAAAATCAAAATAAATAAACTAACAAAAATATTATTATGAGAATATTTAACAGAATGACAATTATATAGGTCATAAGTTGAAGATAGAAACAGATCGTACCAAAATAAATCCAAAATCGACGACGATTGTATCTCTAATTCTATCGCGGCCGGCTCGGGCCGGAGCGACGGACGCTGGCCACGGCGTCCTAGCGCTCTTGTAAAATCAAATGGAGACGCGCATACGCGCAGCTCTCTCACACAGGCACACACAACGGCTGCTAATGCAACGCTCTGCCCGGCGCCCTAGGCTGCGCGCGCCACTGCTACCAACCGAGCAGTACCAAAAATGAGACGGTCAGTTCCCTCGCGACGCAGTCGTCCGTCTGGGTTCTGTTGTGCGTAATGTTGTACGTGTTGGTGTGCTTTGTGTTCAAATAGTGAATTATATAGATTTGTGAGGAAATGTAAATGGGTGAAAGTGAAATGGGTGACGTTGGAGATGAGCAACATTTACACCAGGTAAATCGTAGGTAATAGAATGAAAAAAATAAACATTGAATATTAGTATTACTTTGAAGAACCTGGGGCTTCTAAAGCCCAATTTAGTTATTAATCAAATGCAAAGTTGAACAAAAATATAAATAGTTTTAATCAAAAGTGTTTTAGAAATGTATACAATTAGGCCAGTAACTCTGTGCCTGTAAAATTAAAAACTCGTTTTTCTGTAACACTTGCTTGATTATAGTAATTCAGGATTCAGCCTTAACTGTTGTTGGTGGTATATCAGAGACTTAAACATTTGAACTAAAAAGTTAAGATACATAAAACGAGTGACAAACACATCAAGGCATGTATAGAATTTGATGAAGTACTTGTAAAGATCAACATTAGATTTTCGACATTAAATAAAGCAATAGGCCTTCAAAATGTCTTGAGAAATGCAGATTTTTTATTTTTATTTATTTATTAATTTTTTGCTGGATCTCGTTAACACGTTCGCTGCGGCATGTAACCGATCGGTTACAAAGGCGTTCCTTCGCGGGTGCGGATGTATCCGATCGGTTACATATGACAATGTCAAGATATGCGACTGCTTTTAATCTAGCGTTTGAGAAGAAAACACATATTGTGCATTATCGTGTAGGTAAGGGTATCGATCTTTTAGATTACTTGTGATTAGAATATATTCTACAGGTTTTTAATTTCGCGCTATCGTTGGACAAATGTAAATATAGTTCAGCGTGGGGGTTGAGTTTCGACATTTTATATGCCGCAGCGAAAGTGTTAAGCGAAATCATTGACTAGGCCTATGTACTCATAGTCAATGTCAAAATAATCCCACATTGTGATGTATCCTTTACAGTTAATAAAACAATTGATTGTATTAAGGCTTTCAAGTACGATAAAGAATTTAAATATGAAGTACAAAAAATAAGAAACTCCCCTGAACTGGATTAGTCCAGTGTGTGAACAATAGCGTATATAAAACCAGACGTAAACATGGTTTGGAGACCGGAAATATACTGTCGCAAAGGAAGTGTGTGACATCTTAACATCCGGGTTAGCGGACTGCTACCAATTCTTAGAACACACCTGTCCTCGGCAAAACTATTTCAGTCTGATTTGTTTCTTCAATTCAAACAAATGTCACGAAAAAGAAGTAGGCCTAAGCATTAAACAGATTCATATCAACTGAATAAAATTGACGGAAAACAACTGCTTGTTTTAGGTCAATTTTATTGGCCTAAATAGTCATATCTGTTGTACATGACTGCAGTACAACAGATTATCAGTTATGTACAACAGAGATGACTTTTCGTCAGCAATTTTGATTAAAATTTTTAGACTACATTGCAATTTAATTAAACTTTGTGATCGAATTATACCTGTTTTATGGAGTAACTATTATTTACTGACATGAGAGATACAGTAACCGTTTTTCCTGAAGCAGACATTACTTATATTCACTGGCGTAAATATAAATAAAATAATGATAAGAGCCCCCCCAACGTCCCTAACCACCGGCCGCCACTGCTATTCAGATTGATAAAATTTAGATTCTTAGTAAGTTTTAGCTTCCACTGGACACATTTTCAGAGTTTTCCCACATATCACAAAAAAAAAATAACCAAAACATTTTAGTTGAAGTATTCCAGACACTTGCCTCAAAAATAGAATAGTATATTTTTACAAAACTTTTCGTATTTTGAATTTTGACCAAATACAAATATTTTTATATTCATATTTTGTACAATACTTTAATTTACAAATTAATCGTACATGAAAAGTTAAGAGAAAATTCTTTTAATCTACCCGTCCCTAAGGCTGATAGAGCATGAAATATCCTCACAGGGCTTATTACAGTTCTACTAAGACGGTTTAATATTATAATTTGTATTTTTTAAATTCTAGCCAGTTTTCTCTTCCACTATCTAATGACAAATAAAAAAGAAAAAAACTCTGATTACAAATTAAAATGATCTAAATTTTAATCAAAAAACTGTTGGAGTGTTACGAAATACTTCTTTTCCATTGGTCCAGTGACTTGACTTGGCCAATGAACTCATTTTGTAAATATTGTAGAAATTAATAACTTATTTTTGCAAAAAAAACCTAAGTGAAGGTTTGAATTAATAGTACTTTACTTTAGGTACTTTATTTGAAACACCGACGCACTCTGTGGTGCGTATTTCAAGGTGAATACGACTGAATGGTGTGACCTTCATAGCTTTTATAGAGGAAGATTGATAGATGTGTGCCAGCTGTTTACTGCTTATTTTGAAAAGCGTAAGTGGTATTGAAAAAAAGTTAAATTGTAACCCCAATGGACATTTAGTTCTACATTTTAAGGTGATTGAATATTTTCAAAAAGTATATTTTCTCAAATTGGCAGCCAACACAAAGTTTTAAATACAAACCCCCAATTTCCATGTCATTTTTTGATTGTACATACAATTTTAAGACTTTTTCTTCTTTGACATATTTCCGTTAAATGGGCAAACTTGAAAAAATTACATAAAATAGGGAGTCCGCATTAAAAATTTATTTAGTGTAAATTTAAAAAAATAATTTTTTTTTATTAACGAAAAGTTTCCTTACACGGATTTAAACATGGGTTGCAATGGATGATCAAATTAACTGTGGGTTCGTGGATGATAAAATTACCAACTGTGCCATCCAAATAGATAAAAAAAATCAGTGACTTTTCGGCGACTTTTGGGGATGAAAAAAAAATTTTAAATCAGTGGCTTTTGCTGGGTATCTTTAGAAAATTATGGGGGGAAATTGCTAAAGTTGCAAAACTTTTGCACAAAATCACATAATTTTTTTCAATTTATACAAAAAATCTGTGACTTTTTGTGCATTTTAAAGGAAAATAAGTGACTTTTTGGTGACTTCCGTGACCACTAAATATAATCCATGACTTTCAGTGACTTTTGGTGACTTCAGTGACCAGTAGACAATCTTAGTTAATAGGGTGCCACATTATAGTCAATCAAGAGTCTGTCTATTCTCCATAACCAATGTTAAACGGGAAACACGATAACTATTTCATTTTTAATCATAAAATTATGGCTTATAGTTCTAAATAAAGGGTCCATCAAGGTGAATATGTTTTGTGAGACAAATTTTTATGACACCTCTAGTTTTCAACAAAACCTAAGTGCAAATAACATATTTTACTAGGCCTATTTTTTTTTACAGATTTTTATGAAACCTTTAAAAAGAACAGATCTTGCAAAAAGAACAGGATTTAATTAAGATTCAAATAATTTATTCTCAAAAAATTGGACATAAAATATATAGGCCTAATCTATACCACTTATAGTAATTTAAACTTATAAAACATCAAACAGAAAAATCTTTTTGTTTCAAATGTTTATTTACTGTAATTAACTTTTTTAATTAATTGTCTTTATAAATATAGTTTAAGCTACGAAAAAAGTAATAGGAAATTTTTAAAAACGACTTTTACTTAACTACGAACTGTACCCACTTAAGGTTGTGTAGTCGTGAGCTTACTCTGGCAGCAGGGGCTGTAGTTCCCCGGATGACGCTATGATCCGCCAGTGGCACGCTATACATGCACTTTGTACTAGGTGAAGTGCATAAAGTAGTGCAGGCGTTAATTCAGTTTTTTTCTTTTAATTCTCACGGGAACGTATTTTAAATAAAACTGTAATTTTTGGAATTTTATTTAACATATATTGGTTTGCAACATGACATAACTTGACATAAATTTAACTTCAATTTAGTCTCAAATAAATTTGTTAGGTTTTTAATAATTAAACCTATAAAATTTTATCTCTGTAGATGAATAAATTTCTTATGAATTTTGCAAGAAAATACACCGATTTCAATACTTCTGGCCTCCTTAGCCTTTAGAGTGTTTTTCCAAAATAAAAACACAAAAATTATGTCGAAGTTACAAAAATTTAAAACCTTAAGGGTACCATCATAAAGGACTACAAGCACAAATTTTTTACATCCCATTTATTAGGCAGCGATCTCAAAACTTTACAGGCAATGCTTTCAAGTTAATTTGTAATATACAATTACAATTTGTAATTTGTAATATGTAAGTAAATACATTTCCCGAAACTCCACTGCAGTAAACATTGACCTATTTATGCCAATACAATGCATGGTACAGTCCACAGTAAGTCTTTCTTTAGCAGAAGAATCAAAGTAACAACTAGGGAAGAGGTAAAGAGAGTATTTTTAATTATAATATTGTAGAGGTCTACTGAGGCATAAGTTATCAATGTTATCTCTTATTTTAACAGCATGCATACAATTTAAAATTGAAACAATACTTAAGAGTCATCTTCACCCCTGAGCCAGTAGCCCATTGTTGCACAGCCAGCAATGTTAATCATAGGGCTTTTATGCTAAAACATGGTCTTGTATTCCCCTGTTTCGGACGCCGTTTTTCAACCGATTTTCTTGAAACTTGGTAAGTGTTTAGTTGAATAGTTATACTATGTCGCTCATACCTCGGAATTTTGAAAATTTAACAAATATTACTTTCTGTGACGTCACAAAGTAACTCGATTTTCCTTAGTAATATTTCAAAATTTAGTAAAATTTTCAAAATTCTGAGGTAAGAGCGACATAGTATAACTATTCAACTAAACACTTACCAAGTTTCAAGAAAATCTGTTGAAAAACGGCGTCCGAAACAGGGGAATACAATACCATGTTTTAGCATAAAAGCCGTATGATTAACATTGCCGACTATGGATTGGCAACAATGGGCTACTGGCCTAGGGGTGAACATGACTCTTAAAGGGCGAATACCAGCAAAAATCCCATTTAAATTTTAAGATGCCCAATGTCAATATCATATATTATTGATGAAAGCAGTCTATTCCAAAAATACCTCTTGACATATTCAGTAACATAAACATATCCGGTCTAAACTGGTTTTACTGTAACTCAATCCCTCTCCCCTAACAAAAAAAATTTCCTTAAGAGAATATTTAAAAAAATTATTATGCTGTCAGGCAAAAAAATTCATAAAAATATCATCTCCACAGGTACAGTGAGATTCATGTAGGGGTTATGACCAGGCTCTTAACTGACCTCGGGTCAATTGCCCATTGGATGAACCGACTGTTTTCCAGGAATACAAAAACGTCCAGGTTTCTGTAGCAAGTCAAATTCAGTCAGTTGCTGTCAATATGTCGTGCAGGCAGTTTTTACAGTGTAATTTAAAATCTTTTTGTACTTAATTATCTGTTTACTTTATTAACTAATTGATTGCCCTAGGAACAGTTTATTGATTCACAACAGATTTTAGCATTATCACTTGTTGTTTTATTGATGTTAACAAATATTTCTAATATTATTCAGTTGGACCGACCTTTTTCGCTATTTGACCATAGCCAGGTCCCATAAGGGTCGTTTAAGAGAGCCTCTACTGTAGGCTAATTGAGACCTGAACTTTAAAAGGGTCCCGGTTAAATATATCAATAGAGAATCATAGGGAGACTTCAATTTAACAGTAAATGAGCCAAGCTCCTCCAAAAATCATGTGGTCAAAACCCACTCAAACAATATCCGACATCGATAACGTTTTAAAAATATAATTGGCATGGCAGGAATAAAAATCATTACTAAACAAAACCAAATTCTACACAGCATGTCTACATTCTAACACAGCAAAACATATTTTATACATCCATAAAACAGAGAAGTAATCATTGCAATTCTGGAAAAAGGTGAATATTCAACAATAGATCTTACCTTATCAAATCTTTTTTTCGATGCAGGCAGATGAGCTTTTTGCAAAGCACTTTCAGAGGCCATGCGTTGGAACTTTTGCATGCATTCTTTAACACTAATTTTGTTCTCTGGATCACTTTCCTGAAAGAAAAACCAATATTTAGCTTTCTGAAAAATTAAATAAAAACTACAGGGGAAAATGTATATTTTATGGCAAGTTCTGTTTTCCTGAACTGTTAGTTAAAGAATACCATAGGCTACTAAAACAAGTGATGTATAGGACACTTTTTTTTAAAGTGTCAAATAATTAGAGCGCATTAAGAATTGGACAGCTTGAATAAGAAATAATGGTTTAGTTTAAGTATCACATGGTATCATTAAAAATTTTCTTCTCTTTTATAATTTCTTTACAAATTTATTTTACAATTAATCTGCAACAAACTTATAAATCTGCCCTTAAAAAAAGTTATAAATGGAAAACATAGCATGTTAATTGTCTTTAGGGAAATACTTTCAACCAATTTACTAAACCCCATTTTGAATAATTATGCTGTAAAACAGAATTTTATTTTCCACCACAGAAAAATTTACTCTCTTCATTGTGTTTCTTTTTATTATTTATTCCCCCCCCCCCCCCCCTCCCGGTCATTAGTAGATTTTAGACTAGAGCACTGTTAATTCTGGGTAATTGATGTTGCATTCGATTTTGTTTTACATCTCAAATATCAAAATAAGCGTATTGGTTTCCAAATATCACAACAGTTACAAAAAGTGAAATGAAACAGAACCTTAGTTTGATTGTACATTAGTTTAGAATGGACCATGTAATGGTAAAATGGTACCGTGATACAGTATAAGGATTAGCCTACTTTACCTCGACAAACAACAATTTGTAATTTGTTTTATGAATTTATTGGAAACCGCCACTACAGGGACTGCCATTACATCTTTTAAAAATTACTAATTAAATTTTATTCTTCTTTCAATTAAGTATAATGTAGTCTAACTTGATATATTGTATATAAATTGACAACCCCTGAATATCTGGAGTAAAAAAAATACACACAATCCGTTGTTTTGCGTCTTGTAACGGCATGTCTCCTAGTCAAAATATTTTTCTTTGAAATTCCCAGATTCAAGGGGTTTTCACCACGGACACAGGAATGTCTATAATATGTCAATAATAATTCAATTGGTCTGGGATAAAAATATTGGCCCATAACATAAAATGTTACCACTTTGAAGGAAAAATTATAAAGTACCAAAAACACTACACAAGCAAAACTGAACCTACTAATACGTAAACTACACACATTTATAAACTTACAAACATATAACTTCAACCAAAACGTAACACAAAGGAAATATTGAATTACTTATAGATGTCGGGGTTAAAAACATGCTGACAGTCAGAGATGAGTAAGGTTCAATATAGCGTCTTGCAGGAGACAATGATTGATTAATTCTAAGATGACAGGAGCTCGGCTACAAGAAATGGTTGGAAGGGTATGCAGTAGAAGCTTAAACAATAACACCTACAGGCTGTGCCTCAAACAATTAACGGTGTTGAGAACAGTTCAACTCATCAATATTAAACACTGTGGAGTAAAAGTAATACAAGGAGTTGGACAAAAATCATCAAAGTAACTAACAGTTAACTAAAGACTTGTTTGAACATTTACGAGTAGAATACCAACATTCAACAACAGCAACTTGCAAGACCATAGCTGTAATGAAATAGGCGATGCAAAACAAATAAAATTACTCAACCTGGCATGACATTCTTTTAGGAATAAAATATATAAAGATGTAAAGGTATGCCTAAAGGTCAACATGAGATAATAGGTCACCCTACCTTAACGATAACATGTGGTGCAAAATTTGACGATCAGTGCCACTTGTAAGCATTAGAGAACACCAATAAAGATCAATTTATCATAGTGGGAGATATGTTTATATTTTACAGCATTACAAAGATATTAACTTGTTTCACATAAGAACCGTAAAATTAGTAGCAGCCACATAATTCAGTCTGAAAGGTAATAAATATGTTTACCTTTAATTACTTTAGGTTACCTTTAATTACCTTTTATTTGAAAAGCAAAACAAACCGAAGTTAACATGTTCAGCACTCCGGAGAATCTAACAAAACAAGTCACTCGTTCCACAGCTGCAAGATGTTTAATTTTTGTGTACACAATTTGATGTGTGACTAATAACCGTTAACCCCCCCCACTACAAACCGTTGACACAGTACTCGAGTGCATATGCATAGCGTATGTTTAGTTGTTTTGTGAGATTGTGAAATAGTATAGTGGAGTGGCAAGAAGAATACTAGCCTTCTATTGTTTTAGGTCAAAAATGCTGCCAATCCCACATATTGTTATTCTTGATGTGGTCAAAAGTATATTATAAACAATTATAATCAGATACTGTAGCATGGTTGAACTTTTATTTTTGGTTGACGATGCTGCCAACCCAGCATGTTGTGATATTGATTTTGTTTAAAGTATATTATAATTATTTATACTCATTCAATACTGTAAATTGGTGTACGCTGTTAGTAAATAAATAAGATTTAAGTGACACCATAAAGTTTACTGACATTTTTCGGCACCTTCAAATCTATTGTTGAACGATAGCAAATGATAAAAAAGTAATACAGTATGACATTGTTACTATTAACAGTATCTGAAAACACAATTTTCATTATAGGAATTAATTCTCTTTAAAACTCTGATAATATTAAATACTTATTATGTTAACTTTATACCAGTCAATTCGGCATCAATAGAACTGGCGGATCAAGGCCAATCTAAATTAATTAATTTAACATGTAGCTAAATGAGAAAAATAATTAGCTAATTAATTTAGAATTAGTCTTGACACGCATGTACTATAGCTGCCGACTACAGTATCTTAACGCTTTCGATAAGTACCAATGTAAGATTTTTACTTTTGAAATGAAATCAATTTTGAGTTTACATTTCAATGTAAACTTTACTAAATCCAAATTTTTTATTTAATTTGTTTATTTAGTCCCCACAGATAACACATTGTAAAATACATTGACCAACTGAACTTATTAGATAGTAGGCTATGAACTTTTTCAGTCTATTCTTGAAGTTTGAATTATCCAGATTCCACTGTATTGCAGGGGGTTAAAAGTATCGGTTAAAAATAAATCAGAACTGAGTTATGTTGACTTCTTTGACCGGTTATAACAATTATTGCTTTACTGATTGTAAGCTATAGCACACACAGTAGACTTTCGATAGTCCGATAAGTTTTACAACCTGACAATGCCTCAACATAAATGTCAGAGTTATTTGTTTGATTTTTGTGTGAAGCTCTTCAAGTAATATCTAAGATTTAAATTGTGTTACTATGTTAGTTTAACAAATGAACTTATATGTTAAGGTGGTTTATTGTTTCCAACTCATTTGAAAACTTAACATCATTTTACTCTTTCCTGATCTGAGAAGTTCTTAAGCATTTTAATCATTATTTCATCCAGTAATTCATAAGCTCTTTCACCATACTGGATCCTCATGTGTCCTATATGTGTCAGATTATTGAGAGTCTAGTATTTTGTAGTCTAATAGTATTCTTGTAACAATAGCATCAAGCAGATAATAGCAGATTAAGATTAACTTATGTATATGTGACAGTTCCTCAAGCAACTCACATCCACTTCGGCCTCCGCCCCGATGGTGGTGGGTCGCCCCTGGGCCTCAGGGGAGTTCTCCTTGTTGCTGCCGGTGCTCTTCTTACGCGGGGGCACCGGAGGGGCATCGCTGACCGGCGTAGGTGGGGAGGCGAGCGGAGGGGTAGTGGCGGAGACCGGCGGGGGCGGGGGACGGTACGGGGGAGGCTGGCGGGTGGGCGAGGTCGCCGATGTGGCACTGTCCAGGGAGTCCTGGGAGGTGGAGTGGGCCATGGACCGTTTGTCCCCGAGGGAGAACAAGGAAGACATGGAAGATGAGGGGTTAAGGTCCGGGGTCGGCACCGGGCTCACGTAGTGGTCTTGGCTTTGTATGCTCGGTGTGCGGTATTTCTTCTTCAAAACTAAGTATTTTTCACCCTGCAACAAAATTAAAAAAATATATTTTGGCTTTGATTTACTCTTTTTAACCATAGTAGGCTACATATTGCTGTACAGTATTTCCGTTTATTGGAGGCACCTAACGGGTAAGGAGACCCTTACACATGCAGCTGGCCCACCAGCACCCATCTGCCAGTTAGATGACTAACACACTGGGGTGTCTACAAGGTGGGGCAAAAAAAACCGACCTATTTTCTTTCGCGCATCGCTCAGCGACAGAACATCTGAGAAAATGGGGATAGGCTTGTTGGAATGCAAATTTTATGCCATTTTAGTAGTTATGGAGTAGCGGTCGCTTGAACAACGCTAGTTCTTTAATATTGGTGGTTCAATCATTGCTACTCAGCGGCAGTTTCGTGCATTCTTTCAATCAGGTCATTTAGAATTCTTCCAACATTTAGAATTCCGAATCCTAGCACAATTATGCAGTGGGTTACTAACTTAAGATCACTTTATTTTGAGTTGAAAAAGAAGCCAACAGGCCGTCCAAGGTCACCGCGGACGCCAGAGAACATGGATGGAGTCCTTGCTGCTGTGTGGAAAACAGTCCTCTTCGGCCTGTTAGGAAACAAGCTAGTGATTTGCTCGTGTCTACGCCAGAAGAATGTTGTTAAGATTATTGAACTATGTACACTAAATGCTATTAAGGAATAGTATTCCAAACCCATCACATTGTTGTGGACACCCCGGGGAATCGAACCTGTGACATCTTGAACCAGAGTCCAAGACGCCAACCGGTAGGCTAGCGAAATGCCTTGAACAGGGCTGACTATTCGGTTTGACAAATTTTGTGGTTCGATCTTAATGCCCATCCATACCAATTAATTGGCTATTGTTCAGTAATTAAAATTAGGTTAGGCGACCACTACTCAATGACTACTGAAATGGCATCAAATTTGCTTAAAAATAAGCGCCACCCCCACCACCCTCAGACGTCCTGTCGCTGAGTGGTGCATAAAAGAAAATAGGTCGGTTTTTTTGCCGCGCCCTGTATTAGGGAACTATAAATTTCTTAAAATAATTATTTTGGTCTACGTTAGTGGTATATTTGTAGTCTCAATTTCATTTCAAGAATTATGACACCAAATACGATGTTATTAGGCATGTTATCTAGGGAAAATAATGGGTTGCCTTAACTTATTTTTCTCAGAATTTACCAAGTTAACAAATATAACAATTTAATTTATGAATAAATTCATTAGTAGAACTATAGCTTAGTATTGGAGCTATTACCAGCATACTGGCCCACGAGCATTAAGGGGGTCGGGTCTGGGCGCCTGTGAGTGTGCGTGCATCAGTAAAAGGTCCCTAATTCTTAAGGTGTCGTAAATAAATAGAAAGACAATAGGTACAGACAATTGCCTACATGGATTAAACTTGTTCACACGCTTCCTGAGGTCTAAATTTGGCCCAACTACATTGTTTTCATTTTATTCCGCAATTATTTAAAAGTGCATTCATTATTTTTCTATAGTTATTACATGGAAAGAATTACCTTGCTGGAATAAAGTAAAATTACCACAAGCAATCCCTGAATCATAGAAATTCTAAAAATGTAAAAGTGAAGTTTAGTAAAGGTCCCAAATGTTATCAAGTTGTACATCTATATATTAATAGGCAAGCATGTTTCGTTTCCTCCTTTTTTCTCAGCTCTTGTGCATCGTAGGAAAAATCCGCGAATACCGTTAGAAAAGTATAGTCCTGAAGATGAGCAGAATCCCATTCTAATTCACATCAGACACCTGGGCTACGCCCCACAGGCTTTCAAAGTTCCAATGTTAATCTTATGGGAAAAGGTTAATTGATTGAATCATTAGACAGCTGCTGTAAAAACAACTTCTCGAAAAATAGAAAGAACAGATGTTTCAGTTCTAAAAAAGTTTTTAAACTTCTTTGGTCCAGATCAACTAAAATTTTGATCGAATTTCGATCAGGAGGCGATCTCTAGTACTTATAAATAAGTAAGATGTATGTTTTTATATTTTACCCATTAAAGGGAAATTAGGGGAGCGAATTTCCCTATGGGGAATAACGTCTATAGCAACCTATGAGAGTATGAGATTAATTAATCTTTAAAACTAAAAATACATTTAATAAATCAAAATTAAAATAGGGACAACCACCAAATTACTGCCCCCACCGCCAGAGTAAGCTTGGGGATACACAACTCTAAGCCGCTAAGTTGGCGATTCAAAATACTAAATTATTTATGTTTTCAAATACTTTTAAAAAAATTAATTTGCTAAAACTGTTAAATAAAAAAATGAGAGCTAACTCTATAAACCCATGTATTAAACTCAATAGTCTGATTATTATGGTTTGTAAAATCGTAAAATCACGCTAACCACTATTATAGACAAACAGAAGCAGTCCTGAGCTTACATCTCCTTACATAATTTCATCAAAACTGGAGGTTCTTTACAAAATTTATCAGTACCACGGTCATACAAATTTCAAATTTTCTGCTTCTGTGGACTTTAATATAGAAAATATATGGTCCCATGCTTCAATCTCAAACTTGTCAACTTGTGACTGTAACAGGTATTCTCTGACTAGGGAAATTTGCTAACATTCACAAAAAAAATTCAGATAATTTTTTTTTTTTATCAAGAGCTTCAATATTGGTTGATATTATATAAATTTAAAAGTAAAACACAGGTCGTATGAAAACGACGAATTAAAATTTCAAAAATATTGGTATACCTGTGTTTTAATTTTAAATTTATATAATCATTTAGTTTTGATATGTTTAATTTTTTTTCTTTTCATTAGGCCTAAATTGTTCTCATTGTATTATATTATATGAAAATATGATATTCTAAATCAAATCTATATTTATTATTAAATATATAGAATTTAAGGTATCGCAGACCTAAATAACTGCATTATTATTCAAGAACACTATTGACATGTAGAAGAGCAAAAAAAAATCATACCTTACTTATCAAAAAATTTAATGAAATTACAATAATTTAATAATAAAAGTTTTTTGTTTTTCTTTTTTTTATATTTTATCTGACTTTTAGAAGGAAATATCCATATAGGCCTACTGTAGACAATAAAATTTATTTTGAACCCACATAAAGCTATTCAATTGTTCATATTGTTTAAGCCATGAAAACGGTTAACAGAATAGAGTATCTAGCTAACATTCCCTTTTTTTGTTATTATAAATCGAATCACCACTAAAAAATAAATACTAAGCCACATCACTAAGAGATATAGCCTACCAAAAAATATGACACAAATTAATTAAGAGAATCTCCTGAGAATATAACAAAACCCTTAAATACGGTGGAACATAGTTATGTTTACGTGCAATTCAGTGCATATTAATGTTATTTTTCAAATTTTTTACTAAAAATATTCACAAAAAATAAAATATGTATTCCTACATGAGTACATTAATTGAGTATGTCTCCCAGAGCAACTCAATGTGGGCAGAGAAACCACAGGCAGCAGCTTATAACAAATGGGTGACAGTAACAATTTGTATTGTATGAACGGGCTCAGTATGAATGGAGAGCCAGCTATCTTGTATCTCTATTGATATCATCAGCTGACATATATCAATCTGGTTGCAATCCCGTGCCTACACTTCATACTTTGTCTTGTGGCCAGACCACACACACCATTGTTTTCCAAACTCGAAAAAAAAGACAACGATTTTAGCAAGTAATAGCCAATATCATATTTTCTACAAGGGTTTTCGTTTAAATTTTGAGGTTACTCCAACGAAAAAAATCTTTAACTCTTGCTTCCTTGACCTTAAGTTAAAAAAATGTCGCTGAGTGTTTCCAGTAGAAAAAATAACCCGTTGAAACGAAACTGATGGATAGCCAATGCCATGTGAGAAGGTAACTAAAATAGAGGTTTACAAGAGGAAAAACCCGGGACTGTCCCAGTCAAACCGTGATGTATGGCAAGCCTAAGTATGGAATTGTGTTGATACTGCAGTAGCAGTATGGTAGTTAAATTGCTTCTTTTCAGCTTTTAACATGTGCTTGTCTGTTTAAACTATCAACAGCTGTTTTATTTTAAAATTTAATAAATATTATTCCCCATGTTAATCTTATGTGCAAAAAATGAACTTTAAGAGCTTCCCGTGACCTTCAGAGCACAAATCACAAAAAATCACAAATCTAAAATTTTATTGCAAAACTACGAATCGAGACCATTTATTTGACAACTTAAAACGTTACAATTTGTCCAAAAATGAGGGAGGAGTTGTGTTTACAAAAAACTCCTTCACACATTATATATTTAGAATAGATAGATAACTTTTTTGCCAACCCCCCAGTGACAATGTACTGTTAATTAGCAGTAATGAGTGACACATTCTGTTGTGTACTTGTTGAAATCAACAAAACATATGTTATCTGTTTTTGTTATTATATGGCTTGATTAGATTGTGTCCATAAGAATAAAATGGGAAATTTCAAAGCCAGTGGGGTGGAGGTCTGATCAGGATGAAAACTCATTTTTTTGCTATTTTGGGCCCAAACATTCAGCGCATTCACAATCATCCACCGCAAAGCGGTTTGTTTACATTTTCACCTATCACGTGACAAATTCCAGACGCTTTATTTGTGAGTTTTGTCATGTGCTAGGCAAAAATGTAAACAAACCGCTTTACGGTGAATGCTTGTGAACGCGCTCATTCAGTGTACCAAATTTAACTCTTTGGAGAAGCCTTTTATGGATATAGATTTGAGTCAGTGTTGGTAATTATTTAATGACTAACTTGATGCTAAAATAAATTCTATCCTAGTGAAATGACAGTTGAAGGGAATCCCTTCTGAGTGGTACAATTTCCAGTTGGTACCATTCAGAAGGATTGCGAAATCCTGAAATTAATTTAAATTGGCTGGTCACTAAACGGCTTTGCTATGTCAGATGCGGAGAGAGATAGGTTTTTAAGCTAATACTTAACTTAAGCTTCAAAAACCTCTAGAGTTGATGTATTTCACCTTATCGTGTTCTTCTGATTTAGTTTTTGTGCTGTTACTACCCCCCATTGATAAAATGGTGACACTGCACTATTGAAACAAAAACCTCACATCACATCACACAACTCTCTTCACTACCTGAGTTGCAGAGTATACTGAGAGTCTAATCTTATCATAACTATTCTTAAAAATCAATAGTGACATCATTGGTGATACGTAATACCTCACCGATTACACTTTATTAATTCCTGATTAATAAAGGGGAAGGAAGAAATCAACCAATTTATTGACTACTAGTAAAATTATTAATCCACGACCCCAATATCAAGTAATGGAGGAATATTTTGGTAGATCTTATTGCTTAACAGGGTCAAAGAGCAAACAAGTCAGAAGAAAATTATTAAATACTTTTTTTAGGTATGGCTTGAGTAAGTTTTTATTAAATTTAAAAAAATAGTAGGATTTAAATCTGATACAATTTATGCAATATGACAATTTATAAGTCTTCAATAGTTTCCCGAAGGCCTACTGTAAAAACAACTACTAAAACCTTTGACTATGTACACTAACGTGAATAGACCTCTCATCCAATGCATTTAGTTTGAGGCAAAAATTTGGAAGTTCGGTGGACGCCGCACCAGAGTCGCTGCCATCGATGTTGTTGTTATTTAGCTGAATTTACAATGTTGCCAAAATATTTTACCAAAACATAAATATAACTTTCAGTTATAAAATGTTTCATCCTTGGTTTAGAAGAGTGGTAATACTGATTTATCTATTATACGTTACGTGTACTTCGATGGACGCCGCACGAGATCGCACCACCGTCAATATGCTTTAAACACGCCTATGCTATGAGAAGTCTACTCACGTAGTGTACAAAGTCAATGCTAAAACTAATATTTAAAAGTTAAAATTTTGTATACATCATCATCTGATAGAGATGTCATCATCTATAACATGGGTGATAATAGTTAATAATAATAATTTTATTTTCAAAATAGATACAATAATTACAATAAAGATCTAATAGGCCTAAAAAATACTGATGAAATGCAAAATATCATACAATTATAAAGAGGCCAAGCTGACCTTTTTCTATTTTGGAAAGTTGCTTCTGCCTCCAAGGCAATGCCTGTTGGGAGGCTCCTCCAAAATACACTTTTAATTCGTAATAGCAGTGACAAGACAAGTAAAATACAAATAAAATAAAATTTCAAACTCACTATTGGGAAAACTTATGACTATTATACTGAAAAAAGAACTTTGAAACAGCTTTGTAGCCTTTATAAAATAAATTGTTCCTCCTTGTCAAGATGTTTACTTAACATTCAACATTCACATAAAGATATACATATATACATTCATAACTACGCACATATACATACACTTACATAGATACACAGACATAGACCTACATATATTACTAGGCCCCTATAAAGTATGAGAAAAAACAATAGAACAAATATGCCATATCAATTTATTTTCTTTGCCTTCAAACTAAGAGACTAATAGTATGGAAACATAATTTTGTTGAGCAGTTCATTGTAAGTACCGTACTCATACTGTAAATTACTTCATAGATTCACGTATAAAAAGAATTTTAATGTTTCTTTCTTGTTAAAGTCAATGGTTTAAAATATATTTTCCTACCTCGTCACTGCGCACGATGGTGGCGACTGTGTTGACAATCTCCTTGAACTCGTTACGGGCTTGAACTGAAACAGAGAAGCAGGTGTCAAAGTCAACGCTCCCCTGGTAAGTGGTAAAGCAAACAAACAGAATACCAGCACAGAAAACCACATATGACAATATATTAGGCTTCACTAAATAACAATTAGGCCCATTTTATATTTATATGTACGATATTTGATGTTATAAAAATTGCAGCAGATCTCCATTCTCAGCGAACTTCCGATAGAATTAAAAATTTGTTATTTCCCAATAAACACGATATGCATTTGAATGAGTACAAGGGATGAGTTTGATGCCATGAGGTACTGTTACAAAAACTAGGTTAATCAGTATTGAAGGTAAATATCTAATCATATCAAGGTTTGGCACTCTTTTCCATCACTCCATGGGGGTAAGTTTGTAGGTTTGCCACCATAAAGGTCTTGTAAGCAAATACGTTAAACCCTGTCTAGTGAATGTGCATACCGTAATAAATTTGATCAAGATATATCTGTCAATAAATGAGCGAGATAAGTGGTTTGGTTTATTTCCCATAAGAAAAATATAGGAATTGTTTGTTTTTTAGAGTCAATTCAAATAGTTTCAGTTAAAATTGTTGAATTTAAAAATGTTGGCCAATAAATTCCAAAAACCCATTTTGACCCTTTTCAAACCCCATAAAATTAAATTACCACAATCTGATCATGTAGTTTGCAAACTCATAAGAATAGACCTGGTCTTACACCTCCATGCCAAATTCCATACAAATTAGAAAAACAATCACAGTTGCCCTCATCGCCCATAATCTTTTCGCAGGCTGTGACCACCAAAAAAAACACTGAGTTTTCTTGTGGCCTCTAGGCGCGACCCTTTCTCAATGCGGACAGTGGAACGTCTTTATTTCCAAAAACTTACAGTAAAAAGCATTGAATTGCATAAAAATGAAAATAACATGTTTTATAAAATAATATGCAATTAAAAAATCTTGTTACAATTGCCTACAGTACGGTATATCTAATAAAATAACTATCGCTGACAAACCTACTGAACTGAAAGTAATAAAACCAAATGCTGACAGAAATAGGGCCTACATTAAAACTGAGATAAGAATATTACTGTGCCTTAGTCTGAGATTGCCAGTGATACCTTAACAATAAATTGTAGGATTGAGTATAAGTCATTTTTAATCAAGTAACCTATAAGTCTTTGGATACAATTTTCATTACATTTGTGTTTAATGTTATCTGGTATATACACGGCCAGCTCTACCATATAGGCGAACTAGGGGACCGCCTAGGGTGCCGAGGCCCGAGGGGCGCCATCGCGGTGGTGACGAAACAGGAGACGAGCCCCCCTGATCTGCAGTAAAGAGTGTCTCTAATTAGCTGTAAAGCGCGCACTGATCAACAGTTAAACGCCCGGCCGGTGGTAAACAGCGCCCTTGATCGGGGTGCAAAGCCTCTTGATTGGCGGTAAAAAGCGCCCCCAATATCCATAATTAAATAGCGCCCCGGATCAGCCTTAAATATTGCCCCCAACCGGCGTGAGACAGTGTCGAGTGTCCCTTATAGGCAAAATACACCTGACCAGAATTTAATTGCACCCCTAACTGACGGTTAAAAGCGCCCCTGATCAAAGGAAAATTGCCCTTCTAATCGGTGTTGAATTGCACCCCCAACCTCTAGTCAAGAGTGCCCCAAC
This sequence comes from Neoaliturus tenellus, assembly GCA_030545055.2. Taxonomy (NCBI): domain Eukaryota; kingdom Metazoa; phylum Arthropoda; class Insecta; order Hemiptera; family Cicadellidae; genus Neoaliturus; species Neoaliturus tenellus. The sequence goes on from CM061531.1 coordinate 288,796,958, forward strand.
TGGAGGTAAATATGGCCCCCAACCAGTGGTAATAAGCGCCCCTGATCTACAATAAAGAGCGCCCCTGATCATATCAGAGTTGAATTGCACCCTCGACCGGCGATAAACAGTGTCCCCCACTGCCACTAAAAAATCCGCATGATCGACGGTAAAGAGCTCCACAAGTACGGTAATCGTAAATACCACCTCTGATCAGGCTTAAATATCGCTCCCAACCAGTGTGATACAGTGAGCCTTTTAGGCAAAATATACCTGATCAGAGTCAAATTGCACTCCCAACTGACAGTTAGAAGCGTCCCTGATCAACGGAGATAAATTGCCCCCCCCCCCCCACCTGGTAAAAAGCGTCCTCGAACGATGGTAAATAGCGCCTGAAGGTAAATATCGACCAGTGGTAAAAAGCGCCCTTGATCGACGGTAAAGAGCGCCTCTAACCGGTGGTTAACATTTGCCTTTGCCCTGTAATCAACGGTAAATAGCACCTGTCAGAGTTGAATTGCACCCTCGACCGGCGATAAACAATGTCCCCCACTGCCACTAAAAAATCCGCATGATCGACGGTAAAGAGCTCCACAAGTACGGTAATCGTAAATACCACCTCTGATCAGGCTTAAATATCGCTCCCAACCAGTGTGATACAGTGCCCCTTTTAGGCAAAATATACCTGATCAGAGTCAAATTGCGCTCCCAACTGACAGTTAAAAGCGTCCCTGATCAACGGAGATAAAATGCCCCCCCCCCCCCCCACCTGGTAAAAAGCGTCCTCGAACGATGGTAAATAGCGCCTGAAGGTAAATATCGACCAGTGGTAAAAAGCGCCCTTGATCGACGGTAAAGAGCGCCTCTAACCGGTGGTTAACATTTGCCTTTGCCCTGTAATCAACGGTAAATAGCGCCCCTGATCATATCAGGTTTAAACACTGATTTTTTTAATGTCTGAAATAGATAATAATAATATTTATTTTGCATCTTCGCATATAAGTTCATTTAGATCCATTTCGGTTCTTTGCTTTTTCCCAATGGATAGGCCTAACTTAATTAATGTGCAAATTTTGATCAAAATAAATTATGAGTCTTTTTTACTAGTCCAAGTGCTTTACCTGATAACAAACTGTTAATAAAAATATCGTTTTGTTTTAAGTGCTGTTTTCTTTGAAAAATGTAATAACGTCTAAAAGAAATGGCTCAATTGTTTCAGGGGGGGGAGGGAGGGGGCCTTCCGTCACTTTTGTCTAGGGCGCCAGAAAACCCAGGGAAGGCCCTGGGTACATAGCCGAATAACTTTCTTCTAGCCGATAAAGGTATTTTTTCTTGAATTACTGATCTATCAATAAATAATTTTTTTTAACAACGTCTGGTACTGTACGAATTATGGTACAATAAGTTTCTGATGCTGTGAAACAGTGCAGTAAATGTCACCAGATAAGAAATTGTAGACAGTGAAACATCAATGTTAATGGAATGCTAGTTGGCATGAATTTTTCTGTTTTTATTTAGTTAAGGTAAAAAAATTAGATTTTGAAGATTGGTGTTTCTTTTTTTAGAAGAGTTTCCCCCTAACTCTATTACAGGTGAATGTAACAGTAGGCGTAGTAAACAGACAATAAATCCCTTATTAGATTACGAGAAATTTACATAAAAGAAATTTTGTTGAGTTTAATTTAGAGGAAATAAAATCAATGTGACAATACCATGAAAGGTTGGAATCACTATCGAGACCAAAAAAATTTATTTTTAAAACCTTTCAACCTCAATTTTATCAACTAGTACCCGTAATATTTTTTAATTAACTAAGTCTTAAATGCATATAATGTAGATATAAGATAGATTGTAAAGTATGAAAGAATATCTAAGCTTTCATAATGAAAAACAACTAAGAATTTATCCCAAATATTGTACCAAACTGTTTAGACCTACCTAAAAAACATTTGTTGTTCATATTGAAAAATCTAAATTTCCTTGCTTTAAAAAAACAAAGTGTAAAGTCATCCACATATAGTCGATTTAATGATGCACCATACCACACAGACAACTTGTATTTGTTCTCATACTAGTGGAGGGTTTAATACACTTTGGAAACATCATTTAAAGGCCTATTTAAAGTTTAAAATACCCCGTCACAGCAGACCTGTGTACTCAGCGAATTTCAAATGGAATTTTGGTTTTAATTATTTTCTATTTCCCCATAAAATCCATGGGGATGAGAGTATGTAGGTCTGCCAACATATAGGTTTTGTTGGTAAATATAAGATAAACCCTACCTAGTGAATGTACATAGGCTACCAAATTTTGTCAGGTTATGGTGTTCTTTTTATTTTCCCCATAAACTCCATAGAGTGAGTACGTAGGTTTGCCGCCATATGGGTATTCTAAGCAAATATAATTTAAACGCTTCTGAATGAATGTACATACCAAATTTTTTCAAGATATGTCAATAAGTAAGCAAGATAGAAGGTTTTCTTCATTTCCCATAAGAATAACATGGATAACATAGTTTTTGGATTTTCTCCATAACCATTTAAGCTAGGTAAAAAATTCAAAATACTACATTGTTTTTTAACCTCTTTTTAATGGTTTAAGTTAAAATTGTTGAATATTATAAATAAAAGGGAAAAAAACAAAAACCCATTTTTAACCCTTTTGAAACCCCATAAAACCCCGTTCCCATGGTCCGACCATTCTGGTTCGCGAACTCAATCTAGTAGATGCTGGCTTACACCCCTGTACCAAATTTCATCAAAATCGGAGGTTCCGTTTGAAAGTTATCGTGTTCACGGACACATACATATATATATATATATATATATATATATATATATATATATATATATATATATATAAGTTACATACCGGTACATATATATCAATTTGAACGAACGGGGTTTTTGGCTTCTAGGGACCTCAAAACAAAAAAGTATCATGGTCCCGGGCTTAGGTTTTTTTCCGTGACTACTACCATAATAGTGTATTCCCTATAGGGAAATTCGCTAAAATCAACCGATACTGGCCTTTGGGGTATTCTAAAGTTGAATAGCATGTCTGTTGAGACTAGAGTATTTTTGTAACATTAAATTAGAGAGCAAGTTTCTTTTAATCACTCTTATGAGAGTGATCTTTATCCTCTGATCTTTATCAACCAATCTTATTTTAAATGTCCCGGCACTAGTATATAAACAAATTTAGTGTTAATAAGGTTTGAAACTAATAAAAACCACGGGTATGTTTAAAAAGGTTTAAGTGTGATGGTGTAATAAGGAGCTGGAATATATAGGCCTAACAGAAAGCACCCTCTTAACCCATTGAGCACCAACTGTCAATATATCACCAATCATTCTACATAAAAATAAAAAAAAGCAAGTAACCGCTGTAGGCCTAGTTGTGTGGATGTGGCCGAGCGACAATATATCCACATGTGAACTGGTACAAAAGTCGGCGACCAATTTAAAGTCATCAAATCAACTGAACTAATAGGCCTATACTTATAACATTGAATCAGAAGTTACAATGACATATATTTATTATTTAATTCAAAAGTTCATTTGAAAGGGATTTTTAGCCCGGTAAGTTTTAAGCTCCCAGAACCTTTACTGACTTCAACCTTGGTTGAAGTCGCTGCTGAAAGCCGCTGCTGCTTGCAGTGGCCCATCGTGTCAGGAAAGCTAAACTTCCAATTCAAATTAAAGTCTCACTTCAACCAGTAGTGTTTTATTGAAATACTGTTTGTCTGTGCACTGAACAAGGTCACCAAGGTCACATCATAGACCTGTTGCAATGCATTTATTTAAACTTGCCTATCAGTATTTTTTTAACCCATATGACCAACCACTTGTCCAAAGACAACTTTAACTGGATTATACTAGTTACGAAGTTGACATTTTGTACAGCAAATGAAGTTGTAATAGCACTGTGGTAAGTCTTTTGGCTTTCCACTATGACAATTTCTTTTCCTTAATAATCCATTCATGTTCAAGACATGAGGGGGGGGGGGGGGTGAGGTGAATACAGCAAGTGTCGAAACCCTTAGCTGGAACATGAGTGGACAGTCGGTTGGTTGGCCCTTTAGAGAGCAGAGCGGACCATTACCACAGTATAAAGAGGTTGGCCCTCTGAATGGTCTAACTTCTGTCTGATGTCCCATCTCTCACCCTTTCTCTTCCTTCAATAACTTATCCCATCCTTCCGGGGGCTTGCGCAAAATGCCCATTAGGGACAGACATGCTTAACGGATCGGCCAGGGTCTCCTTATCCACCAATAACAACAACAACCACTTTCATTTTTGCAAAAACTTTATGGATAACTTACATCGGTTTCACCAGTTTATTCGTTCAACCGGGCATGGTATCTGTCATGAAATGCCCAGATTGAGTTAGGTATCTAAGAGGGAATTGAATGACAAATTGTTCCCTAATAGTGTGTTATTACAAAGCAGACTTCTCCAAAGCAGCATGACTACGACAATGATTAAGTACTATAACAAGAACAAAACCATTTCTTCAGCGAATTTCCAGAAACAATGTCAAAAGGGTCAGTTAGGAAGTTTACGGGAAGGTGAGGGTTTTCAAAACCTCCTAGATTATTTGTTATTGTTGTTCTACTAACAAAAAACGTATAATTCGTGGTTGTTAAGGATCGTTTATTGTGTACAGTAAGGAAAATTATTCAAAACTGTGGTAAACCACAACTCGGATTATGAAAAATCAAATTGGTTAGAGAATAGGCCTACTAGTCTATTCCAATGTACTAGTCTATGTACTATGTAGTCTAGTCCAATGTACTAGTCTATTACAATGCGATTTTTTTAAATTATATTCTTAATTAACTTATTAAGAATATAAAATTTAATTTACAGATGTAGGCCTAAAGTCAATTGCACAAATAATATAGCCCAGTGTAAATTGTAACAGATGTGACCACCCCTGTCATCCTGCAATGGTCATTTGTCTACGAAGTACTTACTTAAACCTACATAAAATTTGTTTCTAGGTACTTTGGTGGATAGACAACCATACATCAAATTTATTGGACTAGGAATAAGCAATTTACTCTACAGTGGTACCTGATAGTATAATGTACTGATATTTGAGTTTAGTAGGCCTAGTAAGACTATTTAGACTAGTAAGAGTTTTTAAGGACCATGTCTAACTGTGACTTTTAGGTTAGATACGTGGGATTAGACATGTTTCCAATTTAAGCACATGAAAATTGATACTGGGGGAAATCAGCAAAAAACTGGGACAATCATTGTGAAGATTTATGTTGATTTACAAAGTAAGCTAGCATAAATTTAGGCTTTGCTACTTTGAATAACCTAGAGGCAAAGTCCTATACCACAAGTATTTCTAATACATGATTGCCAATTCATGCGAGTCTTTTACTGTTGTCTCCTGTAAAAGGATTAATTAAAATACATTTCTTTATGAAGTTCATAATGATGAAAAAGGTGTAGTAGCCTACATGTTTTGAGGTTATGACATCTTTCAAAAATTGTCTTCAATAGAAAATATTTTACTACTGTACCTCTAGTATCCGGGTGGGTAAGAACATTTTTAAAATGCTTGACGAGATCATGATTTGTCACTTTACCACCTTTTATTAACATAAAATCACGAACTGCTTCCAACGACAAATCGGTGGAAGACATTTTGACACAACACAAAACAAACACTACTCACTAATTAATTGATTTTTTTCCGTCGTCATCGGTCAGCTGGAACTGAGTTTTATTTTCACTCACCATCGTCTGAAACGGAGTGAAGTGAGTTGAGTTCAGACCAGTAGTATTCCAAAACCCAATCAGTGGGCCAATTTTTTTTATTGCTATTGTAAGGTTTTGAAGCCGTGAATTTTACATCACGTGGGTTCATTCAAGGAAAGGGGTATATTTACCCCACGCTCCTTATAATAATTGATTTATAATAAAACTTTAATCCTATGAAACATGAAAGTGAACCTTCCCCCACCCACCCCACGTAAAATGGATTATAGTATGATTCCGTGGCGGATCTAGAACATTAATAAGGGGGGGGGGGTTAACCGGGGGTCTGCGCCCCCCCCCCCCCCCCTGATCGGCGGGCCAGACCTGCGGGGGAATCGGGGGCCCTCCCCCGAGAAGTTTTTGAAATTTAAGTGTTAAAAATAGCAGTTTCAGGTCATTTCTTCACCCATCGCTTTGGAAAACAATACTAATCGCCAATCAATTTTTATTACAAACAACAGTTTGATCAAATGTACCAACTTTCATTGCTCTTATTATCATTAATATTTAATGAGAATTTCTTTTGCATCGTGAAGTACAATGCATACACTAACCTTAAAAAATTTAATCGTTTTTATAGGCCTATCACTGTTGCTATCTAAATTTTCATTATCTTTATTTCGTATTGAAATGGTACACTCTCGTGTTAACACTTTTAACTTTAATATACTAAGTCGGTAATAGGTAGGTAGGTTAATATTTTAAAATGTTATTAATACAGTACATTCCATCACGGATTAGCCACTAGATCACTTATAGGCCTGGCGCACATGGTAAGATCACATGTGGTGAACTTATAGCAAAAGAGTGGTATAACGCAGAATATCTTGGCCTCTGACATACTCCACTTCCGTATTCAAATTGGTAAACATATGGTACTAAAAACAGTCGGTGACAATATGCAACTTCGTCGGTCTACTCCAATTGTTTGAAGTGTAAACTGTCATCACAGGCCAAGATATTCCGTATTATCTCTGTCTAGTGATCCGGAGGGGTTATAGTTTCACTACCATGGTTTTGGGTCTTTTTTACCCATTAGGGAGGATAAAACAAACGAGGTTATAGACATTGATTTGCTAAGTTAATTTAGCCTATAAAGTGTTTACAGTTACAATTACATTAATCCTTCAATAGTGAAGTTATCGTAGTATTAAAATTAAATAGAGACCCAGACTCCAACACGAACACGGTACATTTCAATGAACAAAAACTGGCCATTATGGTAGTATAATAAAATCACGTGCGTCGGCACCAAGTGATGAGACTCGGCCTTTCAGACTGTTTTAATGTAGGACTACAGTTGCTACTCTAAAAAGTGCTTAGTTTTATTATCCATTTACTTTACTTTTATTTATCTAAATATTCATAATCACCAATACAAAGTACAATAAAAATTATCTTTTTTATTATAGTAGCCTACCATCCGGCAATTAAGTAACCGGCTACAATGCAAAACCACATGTCAACTTGGACACTTGGTTTGTACTTTGACCGTTGAGTCAGCTTCTTCATTATTTCTTTTTTTTAGTTTTGTACTTCATAAGACCATTGTTAAAAATTAACGTAATTAACGTAACCATTGGTAAACACTATAACGAAAGAACTTAATTTTACTTGCTAAGCTAACTACTTTTTATGTTATTCGAAGTGCGGCCTTAAAAACACATCTATTGAAAGAAGACTATTTACTGAACATCGTGTGAAAATTACACGTTTCTAAGTTTTACTGTTTTTGAGTTGGGCTTGCTTAAAGTCAGCCATGTCACCGATGATCGTATGGCGAACACATCTCCGCTGAAGGCTGTGACGCTGGGTTAGTTATAGCTGTCTAGTCGGTCTTATGTTACTTATCACTACCGTGTGATTTGTTTTGAGTTAGTGAAAGTATTTCTGACCTATATATCAATAACAAACATAACCTAAACGTATTGTAAACTTGGTTGAGTACTTGTAGCAGGCCCGGTGTCAGGCCGCGGGCGGAAATGCGTTCACCGCGATCATCGGTGACATATCCAACTTTATGGATGTAGAACCGAAAAACCGTAAGACTTAAAAAAGTGAAATTTTACACAATGCTCAGTAAATAGTCTTCTTTCAATTTATGTGGTCTTTAATAATGCAGATCAAAATAACAAAAAAAATTAGCTGGCAAATGTATAACAATAGACAAGTACCCGAAAGAAGATTTTCCTGACATGGAAACCTGTAAATATAGGCCTTATCATTTTTATCCCAGAACTGCTTTATTTGAAAAGTTTGAAGGAAATCGTTGGAGCCTTTCTCGATAAGTTATCCGTTTGTACATACATTAGACATAATACAAATATACCTCATCAATAATATTAGAGTATAATAACCTCTACTTTTTTGTTAGTAGGGATCGAGTGCCGATATATACTATAATTAGTTTATGAGTAGCCTATTTTTGCAAAAATTTATGATTGATATTAAAATTAGTAATTATTTTAACGAATTTTACCTCCAGTTGATTTTCTCCAGGTTCAAATCTACACGGTTCTGGCTTTGATAAAAACTTGAACGTCAATTTAGACTGCGCTTTTCGTCGTATTTTATTTAATCAGATTATCGTTTTCTTTAAAATGAACCAATCTTATTTTTTCAGACATAACCTTCTTCAGAACTACTTTATTTATTATAATGAATCTTAATAATTAATTAAGTGATTTCGTTTGAATCAATAGGTAGTCATCACAAAGGGTTTATCAGACATTACACATACAGCATTGCGTTTTGCTCTGCACTGTCTGTTGTTCTTGATTTCGTGTTGTGACAGGAAAAGTTTGCGCGCGCAATGCAACCAAACATTAAATACAACATAAACTTATAGTTGTAATTTTGATTCCCCTTCGCCTCCACCACTTCCACTTAGACCCCTATTATACATCGCATCTTTCAAGGCAAATAAAATAAGTACATTGCACTAGATAGGAGCATTTATTACGCCTTTATAGACGCCTGACGGTCGTCCGTCGCGCGTCATCCAATAAGGTAATACAGCGATTCGAGCGACACGCGGCGTCGCTCGACGCGATGTAAAAGGGCCCTTAAACTTGAGGATGGAATACGTCACTCCCCATCTCCGCCTCGTAACTATACAAAGACTCGGCATACACACACAGAGGGACTCTGGAAGCCTCAGAATTGGTGCCCCACCGACATAGGCGTCATTTCAGCATTCTGATTGGGGGGGGCAAGATTTTCTTAATGTCATAGGTACCCCCCCCCCCCTTACTACAAATAGGCCATACATCTTAAATTTAACTAAAAACTGTCAATAAAAACTAATTAAGTTTGCGACACTAAGCTGTCCATAAACTGTGAACTTTTAATATTATCTCACAAACCCATGAAAACAAACCCTATGTAAAATTTTACTATATAACATGTTTCTATATGTACTCGTAGAAAGTCATTATTTTCCGGGAACTGCAAGTGGTTACTGTAATGAAAAACACCTTAAGAAATTCAATGGATTTAATTGATTAATAGATCCCATCGTTGGAATAAAAATACAAAAAGACATTGTTTTTATAACTATTTAGTTATTTTTATTATATATTTACAACTCAAAAATTTTACAGTCGGATATGTAGAGTAAAACTCCATAGGCCTACATAATGGTAAAACAGATTGTTATATCTTTATCAAATATTATTTTTTGACAAAGCACCTTTGCAGTCTGCCGTATAATGCACAAAAATTTCATTTAACTATTGTTGGTGAGTACAGTCACGGTATACATTGCCCATTACATTACCTAAATTGCTATTGAGTACAAGAAAGGTAAAAATAACTAATCAAAAAAAGATAAGTAATTATTTACAAAAACATCTATACATATTTAATACGTGCTATGGGTTTTTGTACAAGAACTCCTCCCACAGTTTTCAACAGGTTTTAATGATTTTAGTGCCATTGGATAGAGCTCGGCGTGAAGTTATTTCTAAAGTAAATTGGTAAATTATCCATTTAAAAAGAGAGGACCTACAAGTCCTTGAAGTTCTTAAATTTCCCATTTGATTACCCATCTTGATTTTCAAGTAAACCGCTGTAAAGTGTAAACATCGGACATCAGCGAAAGTACTATTTCTACGTTTTCACACAAAAGAGGTTATGTTTAACCTATAGGCAAGGCTCCGCTCTACCTGAGCCCGAACGACGTTATCGAATGCCGCCTCGCGGCCGAAGCGCTAGGTGAATTTGATGGCTGCAGGGGTTTACGGGAATCGTGTTTTATAACTATATTTGCCACTATAGGTACCGTATTAAGCTATGCAAATGACCAAGGTATCTTGGTAACGATGGCAAAGTGTATGTAGGCCTACAAAAAATATTAACCAAGAGTTGTTATAGAAAATGTAAATTTCTCTGTTGTAGGAAATGAAATGTTTTATCAGTATACTAACTAAAATGCTCGATTTCGGGCAACATGTAGCTTACACTAGTTATTTCATTAATTCACTGTATTTCTTGGTAAAGCACAAGGACATGGTTAGTTCAGTTAACTGACCATGCCAAATTAAGCCGTCTATATCGCCGCGAATCAAAGTAATTTATTACTTTGGTAATGTCGATTTCTACATATCTTTCTATTTGCCAAAAGCCCCAGAGAACACAACCTTTCTTGACCGATGGTGTTTCTACAATACATTAAAAAATTTAAAACTTCATGACACACAGAGATATACATACAATCAATGCAAATGTCTCATTCACTTGACGTTGTTGTTGTCCAGCTTCCAAACCCACTACTGCTAAGCTGCGCTACCTGACACATTGGCCCTCTTTCTGTAGCGGAAACTCTAATGAACTATGGTTATAATGATTAACAAATCAACAGACGTGAGATGGGACTTCGTGCCAAAGATGATTGCAGAATGAGCCAATTTAAGAGTTTTACATAAATAATTGAAAATAGACATTTTGTTAAAGTAAAAATATTTCACCACATAACCTAACATTTAAATTTCCCAATTTTTTTTTAATCACCGAAATTATTGGGGGGGCAACTGCCCCCCCTTGCCCCCCCCAAATGACGCCTATGCCCACCGATTGAGATGGCGTACCAATAGAGACACTAAAATGATAGTGTCGTCTAGTTGAATTACCAGAAAAGGACATTATAATATCATTTTTAAGAACAAATATTTTTAGGGGTGATGTTTTTATTTCACAGTGTGCATAACAGACACAAAGTAGTTTACATTGAAAAATACAGCGGAAAAACGTGCGCTGGTTTGCCGGCGCCCCATCACCCGGCCTGCGCCCGACCCGGGCCGGCGCCCGCTTCGGGCCGTCGCGGCGCCCCACCTTGGTCCCCAAGGGGGGGGGGGGGCTATAGCCCCCTTAGCCCCCCCCCTTGGATCCGCCACTGGTAGGATTCATGAAAATAGTCCGATGATAGTCGATACATTGTTGACAATTTTTTTTCTGAAACACATTTTTTATCCTGTATTTAGGCCTACAAAAAAATGGTAAATATGACCACAAATGACAACATTGCAAGATTTGCAAGTTGGCAAGGCGAGAGGGCGTGTGGGGGGCAAAGCTGTTAAAATTTTCATCGGACTATTTTCGTTCGTGCAACTTACTACAGGGTTGCCCACAGGGGGGGGGGGGGTTACGACGCAGACTGCGTCATTAAAATTTTTGGGGGGGGGTCGAAAAAAGGGTATTTTTGTCCGAGATGGGGGGCGATTTTTTAAGTATACTTTTATAACGAGTATTATTAAAACTAAATGACCGTCAAAAATTGTACAGCTTAGGATTTACCAACAAATTTCCCCAACTGTTGGTCAACAAACACAGTGACTCTCTGTATTCATTTCTCAAAGGTTTTGGCGGAATCAAATTGCAGCTTCAATTTTATTTAGAAATTGAACTATTTCTAAATAAAATTAACAAGGATCTAACGCAAGAATACAATAAAAATATGAATAATATTATTTCAAAATGTAAAACTCTCAATAACGCAAAAAACAGAGGTTAAAAACCATGAACTCTTCAGCACCAATATTACGAGGGCAACCAAAGATACACAAATCCCACATTCCAATTAGACCTATTATATTGTCAACTATCAAAATGAACCGGCTTACAAAACTTGTAAATATTTAAACAATCAACTAAAAGAAAATTTAATAATTGAGAAAAACCATACTTTAATAAATTCAGATGAGTTAATAATGAAAATTAAAGATATAGAAATACCTGATAATTCCCTGTTTGTTTCATTCGATATCTGTAATATGTATACAAACATACCAGTGAAAGAGACCTTAAAAATCCTCCGACAACGTTTAACACATATCTAGTAATCTTATATAAAAAAAACTAAAATTGATGATATCATGAAACTAACAAATACCGTAGCTGATCAGAACTACTTTAAGTATGAGAATAAATTTTTCAAACAAAATGATGGGTTAGCTATGGGCTCGCCCCTCTCAAGTCTTCTCGCTAATTTATTTTTAAATAATTTGGAAGAAACTAAAATAATAAATGATAATAATCCTCACAAAAACTGTATAATATATTGGCACCGATACGTTGATGACGTACTTTCTTTTCAATTGAAATACAAATGAGTATAATGAATTTTTGGTTTATTTGAATTCAATCTCCGATAATATAAAATTTACGAAAGAGATTCAAAATGATGAAATACATTTTCTAGATTTGACTATCAGTAAAATTAATAACAACCATTCATTAAAAATATACCGGAAAGAAACTCAGACCGATCTTGTAATACCGTCCAACTCGAACAGTCCTTGGCAGCATAAAATGGCTAGCTTTAATTTCTTAGTGAACCGGTTATTGAAAGTACCAATGGAAGAGATTGATTATGAGAAAGAAAAAGAAATCATAAAAAGCATAGCAGTTAGAAATGGCTACAAATGTAATTTAATTGACAAAATTATTAAAAAGAAGAAGATTAAGAAAGAAATTGAAATTAAAAATAAAGAAAGTGAAGATTACTTATGTGTTCCATACAGTTCTGTACTTAATAAACCAATAAGAAAAACTTTCAAGAACACAAACTTTAAATTAGGCTAAGTTACAGGACAATAAATAACTGCTTTGCATAATCCAAAAAATGGCAAACAAAGACCAAAACAAATAGACTGATAAATACAATAAATCAGGAATTTACCAAATGAAATGTCAAGAATGCCCCAGATATTACATTGGTCAAACCGGAAGGAACTTTTCATGTCGGTACAAAGAGCACACATCCAGGCAATAATAAGATCGAACAACACAACAACTCAACGTTCAATGTTTGCAGAGCCTGGAGTCCGACCACACATACGGGAAAATTGATGAGATAATGGAAATACTAGTTTATGAAAAAAGTGACAAAATGAACGTCAAAGAAGAAATGTATATATATTTGAATTCCCAGAACAATAATTCACAAATCCTGAATATCATGCAAATGCAAAAAGAGAATCCAATATATGAAAAAATCAAATGTATAAGGAATAAAAATCCAAGACAGAAATACAACTCAACCCAAAAAGACAAAATAATTGTACATAATTAACATATTATGTTATCAACTAGTTAAGTTTTTATTTGTTTACATATTTTATCTGATACTGTGACCATGGCCTAAGAACAGAAATGCGTACCAGTAAATAATTGCTAATAAAAAATGAAAAATAGGGTGCTCTGGTTTTATTTTATATTCTTTATTTAGAAAATAACAATATAGGTCCTACTATCGGAAAAACAGTTTGAATTTCGAAGGGGAAATCTAAAACTAAATTTCAAATACCTGTATCCTAAAGCTACACAAACATTGCCCAATTTGAATGAATGTTTCAAAATTTATACAGATTTTTTTAATAAACACATAACGATTTAGAAGTCCTGTAAACTCCTATAGTTTTTTTTATATTTTTTTATTATTTTTTTTAATAGCCTAGGGCCTATATCTTAATCAAATGTTTTACTCATGATATTATAATATTGGTTGTTTTGGGCAATGATGGAATCTATCTAGGCCTATGTTCGGTTTGTGTGTATCTCCCATTTGATTTCATATCTCCTACAGTTTATCGTAAAATGATTTTGTATTATTAGGCTACAATGAATAATATTGTGTTTGTTTAGAGCTCAAGTAAGCTTTTGTTTATTTGAATGCCCACTAAGAAACGGGTTTGCAAAATTCCCACCTTGCTTCAAAATTTAAATAGGGCCTTCGGGGTTGAAATTGTCGTGGACTCTTTGCTCGTAGTTCCAAAGACTTGGTGTGCTTATATACTACTGCCAATAGATTTTGATAGGCTATCTTCGTGTGTAAAGTATTTTTACGTGTATTCAAAAACATGCAAAGTTCAGTTATGCATACATAATTATATTTGTTGATTTGTGTATTGTTTGGGGGATAAATAATCATACCATTAGTTAAAAAAACCTGTTTTAAATAAATCATTTTCTCGTAAATATCCAAATTTTGAAGGGTACCAAATTGTTGATGTAGCCTAATATTAAATATTTTCACGAGCCTTACTGGGATTTCTAAAGCCTTACTGGGATTGACTTTGACTATAAGAACAGCTTTTAATTAACATTTTTTAGTATAATCCTACTAGGAAGCTAATTTTCATATCAGCCAATTTCCTTCAGTGACTGAAAGTCCACGGGACCATGGTAACTTTAAGCTCAGTACCATGTCCCAATATCACAATTTTTAAAAATTCTAATGTAATTTGTTAGACAAAGCGATAGATTTTTGTGGAGTATTTCTCAATCCTATGTTTTTATGTATTGTGATATTATAATATTACATGATAAATAATGCAAACTAAAAGCAGGCCTACAGTTTATTTATTTTTTTTTTCAAATTCATGACATTCACTCTTAACTGCATAGTCAAATTATTTGTTGTTGCCTTAAAATACACCAAATTACATCATATTGAGGTACTTACAAGACTTAGAATGGTATTGAATCTATAGGTTGAATCTAATTATATATTAATTCATGTTTTGGGGTTATGTTTTTCGCGTCCGCAGCATTCCACTAAAGTTGCACGTATTCCCGGGTGGTACTAAACGAACAACAACGTTGGCAGCTAAACTCCACGCAAGTGATCTCTCAGCTATGCCAGCGATGCCAGCTTCCTCACAAAATGCAAACGGCCCTTTCCAGGGCCAATTTAGAAATTTACGCTGTGTTTTTATGTCAGTGTTTAGTTTTTTTTTTCTTTTTTATATACTGACTCAGGTGAAGAATTTATTTTCTTATTCTTATAAAACTTAGTGGCTGGTTAAATGAGCCATACGATATATATATATATATATATATACATGTTTTGTAGTGTCTGCTGGGCCACACTAATAAAAAGTTACAACTTTTATTTAAAGCCAACATCTACAGTATTTTTTTCACTGAATTACTTTTTTGCTGATGGGAGCTGTAATGCTTTGTTCCAATTTCCTCATCTTAAAAATTGTAACGGTTTAATGTTAAATCACTTGTTTTTATTCCCATAGGATGTGGCATTAATTTTGAAAACATATCTGAAGGTGTCTCTAAAGTTTCTCGCTATCTTATAATATAATATAGGGGAGCTTATTTATACTGAATTGTAATTTAATTGCTGCATTGTTTCTTAGTAAGTAGGCTACCAGTTTTTAATAGATTTTATATTTATGTTTTTACAATTATTTTTTTCATATTGCCTTATCCTCTTCCTAATGCGAACATAAAAGCATTATTTTAGTCCTACCATGGGATATGGCGGAATTAGATTGTTCATTAAAAGCATGGAAGTGATCAATCAGCTGTAGATGGACTGGCTAATGACTGTGGGAACAGAGCCTTTGTGGCGACCAGCTGTGTGCTGTGCAGGTGTGCCAACCTAAACAGACTTAAAAAAAACTAAATAGCACTAGGTGCGATTAACACTATAGATAATGAAAATTAATGTACAATGTTGTGTGAGTGGTGTTGTTTGATAAACGAGGGGTGTCTTGACAAATTTTCGTAGGGAAAATAAAGTCCCAAAAATATACTGCAGATTACAGTATTATCTTTCTTAAATTCCATAACAGTTGATATACAAAGCCATATTTATTAATGGAGCCCTACTTTGTATTTGTCAAACACTACACACTCACATATCAGAATATCTCCATAAAAAATATGGTATACAGGGTTGAAATTTGGACATTCCTCTTTGCACAAAAATGCTCACTAAGGAACGCGGTTTTACAAAATTCTTTCAGGGCTCCCCCCCAAAGGACTTTAAAATTTCGATTGGTCTCTTATATGGCCTATTTTTATTACTTTTCCCCCTATACCATAACATACGCTATCTACTGTTTTCGTCAAAATTTTCTAATTTGAGGTGTTGGTTGATATATTCTTTGGTACCCCATTATTCCAAAAAAAAGTCTTTTTCGGAGTGATATCTGTCTGTGTGTATGTGTGTATCTGGATCCTGGATGTTAACTAAGCTAGAGAAGGCTCCAATGGGCCGATTTTGATGAAATTTGGTATGTAGGTTCCAATGAACTATAATTCCAAGAGTTTTTATCTTTTTGGAGTTTTTGATTTTTAAGGGTTGTTTACCCCCAAAAACCTAAAAAAAAACATGAAAAATCCAAATTTCTCAAAAACGGGTCCAACGATTTTTATGAAAATTTTGTGGTTTATTAGGGATAACAAGCCAAATAAAATGGCACCTCCCGCATCGCCAAGGAAACCGTTCTTACGCTTGAATTTATGATTTTTAAGTTACTTAAAACCAAACAGATTGAGAAACAACTGTTTCAAAGGAGCAGCAGCAACAGATCTAAATGCCGAGTTATGATTAAGTGCATATAACCAATGTATCTATACTTACTATAGATCGCCAATTAGCCGAAATTCAACCAAATTCAAAAAATATTTTAGGTGATCTGGAGACTAATTCAACCCTGTATATTGATTTAATTAATTACTATTCTTCCATAAGATTATCATTGAAACTCTGAAAGCCAGCAGTGCGTAGAACTTGCGGCCGATGTGAATTATAATGGGATTCTGCTCAAGGATACTACCATTCTAACGGTGTGAGAGGATTTCTTTCACTATGCACCCATTGTGTTATTGCCTTTTCTGTTTCAAGTTTGGTTACGGACTTCTCCAGGTTCGTCTGGTGTGTTTTTACTATCTTTATTATGTTTTAGGTAACAAATTGTTCACTTCCAAACTGTCTTAAAAAAACATACGAAGCGATACAGTTAGACTTTTAAAATTCGCTAAAACAAAAGCGAATCAAATAGCCCATAAGCCTTTATCTTTTATTTAATTATTTTTTTATCAAATTTATTTTTTCAGACTTGGGCTATTTGATTCGCTTTTGGATTTTAAAATTTAGAAAATCTTTGAATCGGTCTCCAGGACCTCACAGGTTTTTAAAGATTCAATGTGTCAATCTTATGGAAAAAGGGTGCTTGATTTTTGAACCATTGATTGATTGATTTTTTATTCATTATATACAGCTGCTGTAAAAAAGGCTAGTAGATGAGGAAGAAAAGATGTCTCAGCTATAAAATATATTTTATATAACCCAAGTCCCGATGGTCCAAATCAACTGAAATTTTGGTGTAATTTTAACCAGGAACGATCTCTAGTGAATATATAAAAATGGTATAGTCATTATAAATTAATTCCACTTGTTTGTTGACCAGTTAGGAGAAGAGTGCTGGACTGCATTAAAAGCATTGTTGCCAGGGCTCTTCCCCTGACTCGCCAACACATACACTGGGTCGTTTTGTTTATCGACAGCATGTGACCTTGAATTAATTGAATCTTAAAGTAAGAAATAACTCCATATAAACCGCCTACAATATGGTAGGCCAAATATAAACCGGAGCCTAATCCTAAATACCTTGGTAAATCCTCTCCTAACCCAATTCCTTTTCATCCCCTCACTTTAAAGTGAAGAAGCGGTGTCATTCGTAGGGAAAGGTAGGCCTATGTTTGATAACCCTGACAAAAAGACGCCAATAAGCTATTATCACCTCTGCCACAGGACCAACCCCAGGAATGTGAGGCGGACCGACAATTTATCCTCCGCAGCCGACTATAAACAGTTCTGACAAAAACCCACCGTCCGGAGCCTAATTATTCACAAAACGGCCGGCCGGCTGTTCATTTGTAACACCTGATTTAGTGACGGTCCGTTTAAAAGCCTTCGGCTTGATGGGGCCGCGAACATGATAATTCGATTAGTATTACGACCCCCCTCTCGTTTCCGTTCCGACTCATTGTTGTGTTACTCCTTTCTATTGTCTTGCCTCCTTAATCTGATCCACACTAAATTGACGTTTAATGAGGGGCTCTTGTGTGTTTGGAACCGGGTTTTTAGGATATTTTTTCGTACAAATTTGGTTGCGAACACAAAACTAATCGTGAATTGTTTGCGTTTAATTATTAAAACGAAATATCAAATTCTTTTTAGTAGATGAATACAATAGGAGAAATGAATTGATATGTCTGATCTATAGGCCTACTGCAAAATCTGTAAAGTTATAATTCTATTCACAAAATGTTATTGCTACTTGAGTCCACACTGAAATTCTACTGTCGTTACATTTGCGTTACATTGCACCCCTTCGCCGGCCGAACACATCTTATGAAATATTATATATTTACTAATAAGTTTGTTTGTTACCTAAGTGTTTTTTACTTTTTTGTGTGATTGTCAGGTTAAGGAGACCCAAGTGACAACGTTTAAATAAATAACTTACTACAAACATTTAAGTAAATTTGTAACCAATCAAAAGTAAATGAAAAAATTTTATAAGGGGGCGAAAGGGGTCTCTCATGACATTATGCAGTGCTTCGCCTGCTCCCATTTAATACCTTTATTTAAAGTCCGATAAAAGTGAGAGAGGTTTTAAATATAATATGAAGACTTGGGCTAAACACTGTATTTGATTCGGTTTTGGATTTTAAAACTTTTGGACTCATCCAAAGCTATAATGGTATAAAGTTGATCAAATTTGAACCATTATAGGTTAATATGGATTAAAAATATATCAAAATACCGTCGTCGCAGCCGACCTGCAAACTCAGCGAATTTCCATTTCTCAACGGGATTTTTGTATTTTCTTATTTTCCTAGGGTTGAGTATGTAAGTTTGCCGCCATATGGGGTTAATAAGCAAATATATGTTAAACGCTACATATTCAATGAACATATCAAATTTTATCACATTCTGGAAATTTTTCATTTCACCCATTAAATCATGGGGGTGAGTAGGCCTACATAGGTTTGCCGCCATATGGGTTTTGTAAGCAAGTGTAGGGGCCGCCCATAAATTACGTCATATGAAAAATAGGGGGGGGGGGGGTTCAAGATTGGAAATAGGGCGATGTGCATGGGGGATAGGCTTTGACATGACGTCATTTAAAAAATGATGTTTCATATCAAATTTTGACAGTAGAACAATGATAAATTCGTACACAAGGCAACTATTATAAAATAATTCTCTAATAAAATACATTAGACTATTTTTAGGCGTTATTTTATAGTTTATTTTTCGATTGAGAAAGTCATTTTGGCTTTATTTTGTGAAGGTAAATTCAGATTTGATTGATAATTTTTTTTAGTTTATCAGGTAGACGAGGGGAATATTGAAATACGTGGTATTTTTTAACAACTTCCGATCCTATAAATATTGTGGTACCACAGTGGTTTGTAAATGAAAATATACGGTTTGAATAGTTCTTCCAACAAACTACTGCCAAAAATGGGGTTCAAAAGTTAATTAATAGTCTTAATAAATCAATAAATAATTGAACTTAAGTAGCTTTGAAGAAAAATCATTATTTTTACTTAAAACAGAGGTTTGTTAAAAATGACGTCATTTTTCTGAGAGGGTAGGAGGGGTCAGACAAATTATGATGGTAGAATGATTTTAACAAATAAATAACAAATAACACATGCTTTATTTTTTTAGGCATAGTTAGGACTATATAGTCCTCTCTACCACTCAACCTCGGTTTAAAATACAAGAATTTGGTAACTTAAGTAAAACAAATTACAATAATCAAAAGAAATAGTAAAATATAAAAGATATAAATGACTAATGACATTTTTTACAAAAATACAACAGAATTTAGTTTCAAATAATTACCATTTCAAACTTTAATTTTTAAATACAGTTTTATATATCCTAACAAATTTATCTCAGGAATAATTTTAGTTTGAAAGTATATTAAATATTTTGTGTGTAATTTTAATTTTGTTATATCCTCCACGAGTCAACCAAAAGCAACCACTTCAACGATGCCCCAAAACGAGCACGACTGTCAATATTTCTTAGATCAACTGGCAAAGCATTCCACAACCTAGATGCCGTTAATTAAATAAAACGAGTGATTTGTTGTAAAATGATTATCTGTGTGCAGGTATATTTAGGTAGGCCTATATTATTTTTATTTTTTATGGCGTACAGACCAAGATGTAATTGAATCAATGTCAATGTTAATACGATCAATAGCATGATACGTAGTAGTTTTGTCAAAGTGAGAGTATATTTGTCGGCATCGGCATACAAATGATATTTAGAGTTAGTTATTTCAGAACATACACTGTTTATGTAAATACTAAACAGTAAAGGACCAAGAACAGAACCTTGGGGCACTCCTCTACATACGTTTCCAAAATTTGAAGAAGTATTGTCAAATTTAACATATTGTCGTCTATCACTTAAATACGATCTAAACCAGTCAACAGTACTATCAGACATACCTAGTGATTTTAGTTTTATCAAAAGTAAAGGGTGATACACACAGTCAAAAGCTTTAGAAAAGTCAAATAGTGTAAGTGAAGTTAATTGACGGTCCATAGCAATTTTAGAGGGGAGGTTTCCAAAAATGGCCAAAAAGCCAAAAATTTTGTTCATATTATTGGTTGATGTGGATCCCCACGCTGCAATTCCATATCGAATATGAGAGCCAAATAGTGCATGATAGACCAGTATTGATGTTTCCTCATTTGTAATTTTTCTGATTCTTCGGATGACAAAATGAGCAGTTGAAAGTTTTTTACAGAGGTAGTTTGTGTGTTCTTGCCAACTTAGGTTTTTGTCAACTAATATTCCTAAAAATTTGGTTGAGCTGGCTGTTGGTCTAATGATAAATGTTGGCCGACTGACAGGGGCCCAATTCAACCCCGACCCTTCGAGTGTTGCCGGTAAACCGCCTAGGAATGTTTCGGCCGTGGGCCCAATTCAACCGTGTCCCTGATGACGGCCTCTAGCGGAAACCGTTTACTGTACTACCACAGAGTACAAAGCTTTAAAGGTTCCTTACTCTGTGGTACTACTGAGCGAACAAGCGTTACGATGTATTCATTGGATAGCATCTAAGCCTACATCCCGCGTCAAAATCTCCTCCCTCGCATCATTTACCTGAATCTTGAGTCTCACACGTGCTGAAGTGCAGAAGCGTTTCTGTAGCCACAATCTTTTACACAGATTAGGCCTACTTGCAACGGTCACTTGACCGCGAGGGAAAAAAAATCACTCTATCCTTTTAGACCCCTCTTGTGGCTGGTACGATTACACATCAAATAGATGGTCCACCGACTTCCGAATGAAAATGGTAGAGTGTATTAGAGTAATAGTGTATTAGAATATTAGAGTATTAGTGTAGGTAGATATATGGGGTAGATTAAACACTAGTCCCTTTTTTTAATTATAACGTACCTTAAAATATAAATAGATCTATACACGATGCTCTACACCATTACAATACCCTATGTGAAAATTAATTTTAAAGAAATAATGAACGTTAGAGAACGCGTCTTCCATTTTTCCACTAGCTGAAGTCTCCAGCCAAAAACTATAACAATGCACATTCGACCTCTTAACCTAAAACTAACTCCATCCTTTTGAATTAAATTCATAATCAAAAGGTTTTTCCTAGAAGAAACCTTCCATCCTTGAAAGTAACCCTGGGTAACCCCTTCGCTCATTTACGACTCGAGCTTCCTTCACGGGATTGTTTGCATGGGCAATTAAAATGTTTTACAAAGCTTTATAACCGCGCCGCCATAAAGCAAGGTGTCACTGTTCGAGAACAAGAGTATTAAATTAAATTATTACCGAGGGCGATGCAGCGTTGCACACGCCAACCGCGTCCTTGCAGGTGAACCTGCGTCACTTCCGGAGCCTCTGACCCAGATGCTGAAGAAAGGATGTCCTCACAATCTCAGCTGTTAAAGACGAATCACGCTGCCGGAAATGGCGTTGCGATGTCTTTGTAGCAGGTTGATCACCCGCGCACTTCCGCTCGCCATCACGTGGTCTTATCGTTATCGTCCCATCTGCAACATGGATACACTGTTTAGGCGTGATGTCATACGTGTATTGTTTCCTAGAAACAATGCCCTTTGTTGTCTTGTTGCCTAGTTCAACGGAGCTGGCGAGAAGTGGGAATACATTTGTCTGAGTGGTGGCTCAAGTTGATTTATTTGTTTGTTCCCAGTTGTCCATTAAGATAATGGTCGAAATTTCGGAAGGCGAAACATAGGTGGAACTAGATATTTTTCCTGAGAATAATTAAAAGATTGTCGGAAATACTTAAATGGAAATAATCTCAAAAGGCAGCCTGACAAAAAAAAGAAAAACTACTTGGAAAGTTCTTTGGCAGAATTTGAGCTTCACACAAACCCAATAAACTAATGGTTTAGTCATAGGGTTAAGTAGGACGCTTATTGGTAAAAAAACATGTTCAGTAAACTTATCACCGCGAAAGCTTTCCCTTACCTATAAAAAATTACCCGAAAGAGCAGAAACAGACTCTTAATAACTACACTTGATGAAGATCAACATTTTTTTAACTACGATTCATCATGAAATATGACATGTTGAAGTCATCTATTATTGGAATATGAGGCTTCTGGGGTACAGTAGTTAGATTTCTCTTATGTACCGAACCTTATCAAACTTTAGATCATAAATTGATTTTGTTAGTATCGTAACTTTTAAGCCCAGAAAATGAAATCAATTGGATTTATAACAACGTTTATCTATTATGAAATTGTAGAACAAGGCTTTAACAAAGTTTGTAAGTGTAAAATGATAAATCCATTTCTCTTCTTCAACAGAAAAAAAGGTAGTAGTCCTAAATCACAATCTTAATAATAGGATATTAGTATAGGTAAAAGTGTACATAGTCAATGGTAAAACTGTACAGTACCATCCCGGTACCAGCTTTGACGGTGTTTGAAGCTTAGGAATTTGGTGTAGTCTCGTGTTTAGTATTTAGCAGTATATGGAATACAGATGTAACAGTGATGTTAGCTTGGATTTTGGTTTCAAACTATAGAGTTTTCATTATAATCAATTGCAAAAGTTATGTGATCAAAAGGTACTTTAAACTAAGTGTATAAATTATTTCTTCGTAGGCCTACAGATTCTTTGTTCAATATGTAGACTTAGTACATACAAATTGTGAAATTTTCTTCTAAAAGGTTCCAATGTAAGGAGAGTTTGACGTAAGCAGAATAAGTCTTCAGTAGTGTCCTATGAATGAGATTAACAAATTTTGAATCGAAACTCTTTAAGAATTTAAATGTAGTCCAGACTCTTTAACTAAAGGGACTCTTTCATCACTTTCCCACCACCGGAGGGAGACGAGACAACTTTCAAGGCTCCGATCAAAATGCATGAATGAATCCCCACTGCCGGAGAGAAGAAGAAGACTCCTGGGACGAGGACGCGAGCTGGCGGATGGCGAGTGTAAGGTAAGGTAAGGAATGGATGTTGGCGCTATTTATGCGCTGATTGAACATGTCGGCTGATTTAACTGCTACAAGCGCCGCTCCTTGCAGGGCGCGAGTCTTCCAGATAAGATAGGCGCGACGCGGCCTACTCGCCGATACCACACTATAACTCGGCAGACGAGAAAACATCTGAGAAATGCACTTTCGGCGTGCGACCGGCAAATTTATTGTCCCGATATTTTCGAGGGGTGACCACTGGTTTCTTAACAATTTCTCGTTTGTCCAAAATTGTTCAACTAAAAGGGGTTTCGTATAAGAAAATATTTTTTATAAGCATTTTACAAAGGAGATGTAACCAATCTGATTTGTTATGTTTAGGAGTGGATTATGAAGTTTTTGAATGTGTCTCATTTGGATAGAAGTTTTATATGGTACTTGGATAATTTGGTAAATGCAACTTGCATAACCACAAAGCATAAAGAACACTGGCATCTGAGATGGTAAAAGTAAAACTAACATCGGTTACATAATACTTATTCAAATAAATTAAAAATTATTTTATTGCATTTAGGCCTACAATATACAATGTTAATAGCAAAGTTAAAAAAAAAAAAAAA
This sequence comes from Neoaliturus tenellus, assembly GCA_030545055.2. Taxonomy (NCBI): domain Eukaryota; kingdom Metazoa; phylum Arthropoda; class Insecta; order Hemiptera; family Cicadellidae; genus Neoaliturus; species Neoaliturus tenellus. The sequence goes on from CM061531.1 coordinate 288,821,091, forward strand.
AAAAAAAAAAAAAAAAAAAAAAAAAAAAAAAACAGGAAATTTTGCTGAAATACACACAATAATATATTAACGATATAAAATCATAATATAAAATATGTAAGAGATTTCTTTGAAAATTACAAAAAGTTTTAGTTGAAATTTTACACGTTTTATAATTACGCATTCAAATAATTACTGCATTAGTAGAGGCATACCTGAACATTCCTAATTAGCATGGTTATAATGTGTTTTACCTCATAAAAAATTCTTTAAAATCTCTTTGTAAGAGAGCTGTTTAGTGTTTATTGTCTTAATTCAGCACAGAGGAGAAACATTGGACATTTGTTGCGTTTTGATATATCTCGTAACTTTTATATTTATTAATTTATTTTATATATAAATAGTAGTTGGTACTGTTTTATGGTAGTATTAATTATTTAACAGAATCACACCCAAGCATTTCATTTTCAAGCGAAATAAAAGTTCTCGGGCGTACGCACAGACCACTGAGGTCCATGTAGGCCCATTTCCAATTTGGATTTATTTTTCTCAATACCATAAAAAATAAAGATGAAGTTTATAACAAAACATGTGAGAAAATTTTTACATTTTGATGCTTTTTGTATGAAGTTGAAAGGCAAATTTTGGTTAAGTAATGTAGAAAACTATTAGAGATTTTGAATAAAAAGGAGAGTTTTTAAAGCTATACAAATCGTAAAAAATCGCTTTTTAAATTTTTTAATATGATGCACAATTTTAACATAATCCATTATTTCAAAGAGTACTACAAAACCAGATAAAGTATTCTGAATCGCGAACTTATTGTGAAGTTATAATCAATTGTGGAGAAACTTCACAAATCATTTCACATTCAGAACCAGAAAACTCATGTTACTTTAAACGGGGTTAAAATGATACAGCGGTTATATTTTTTTGCGAAAACTACACGCGATACGGTTCGCATTGTTGAACTATTCAGAGGTCTCCCTGGTCAAAAATTCACTGTGCAGTGCTTCACCTGCCCCAAATTTGTGCCTTTATTGTAAGTCTTTATTATAAAAGTGAGAGGTTTTTTAATAAAAGATAAAGACTTGAACTATTTAATTTGCGTTATTATTATTATTTTTTTGGTTCCACATTAATTTATAATGATTTGTTGATCCAACTTTGATAATGAAAAAAAAACGAATCGAACAGTGCAAGTCTTTATTATTTAAAACCTCTCTCACTTTTATCGGACTTAAAATAAAGTCACAAATTGGGATCAGGTGAAGCAATGCATGACGTTCTGAGGAGCCCTCCACTCTGTCCAGGAAGTCAATAAATAACTGCAAAATTGTATGTATGTCATAAGCATGCTCTGATAATGTATAAATGGTTTATCCGTCTGATTTGAAATAAATAAATAAATAAAAATTGTTGGGGCTTTTTTTAATACTGCACCGTATATGTCAAAAGTAGTTTGTATCTTCATATGGTTGTACATCATGGTATAATGTACATATTGTGCTTATCATTCCTTAGAACTATAGGCTACATTCAGTATGTGTAATCACATCTACAATTCACTTATCACTCCGGTAGCAGCAAACCTACGTACAACCACATACACAAATTCTGTTTGACTTCCGCATGTCTCATATCTGTTACCACAGATACTCCCATAAGAATAAACAAATTACTTGACGACCTACTATACATTCAACAGTCTCCGAATTCATTGGATCCATCATAAACTCCGTTTCGCTCCTCGGACTAGAGTGGTAACGTTTACGGACCTGCCGAGTGTTTTTATTGGCTGTAATCTCCGCGCTGTGGCCAATGGCGCTCGCTCTCGCTCCGTATCGGAACACGGGCTATTATGTTCTTCACTCACGCGAATTCATGTCCCCTAATTATACCAATCCTTGCTCCAATACTCTTATCAATACAAGTCCACCTATCTGCTCATAAAACGCTGCACCTGATATTTCCATTCGGAATCTATTAAAGGCGTTTAGGCCTACTCCGCTGCGGACATGAATATGTAGATATGCGACGCGGCCGATGAGGTTTTATCAGTTAGTTACTCAACGATAAATTATCCATACGATTTCTTAAAAAATCTTTGTTTACTTCTACTTAACAATACTCTAATGTAGTTTAGTTGTAAACAAATAATAAAAAACAGGATACACAGAACTAATCATTTTAATACTAGTTAGTTGACCTTTTCTTTTCAAATTCAGTACATATAAGGTTAAAACTAAACCTTATATGAAACTATTTTTAGAAGTTAACTATTTTATGTTTTAATTAGGCCTACATTTGGTAAGGCCGAAACAACTAAGAAACCTTTCAATTTGCAATGCCTATTTTTTTTTTCTTAATTTGTACATGGTGTAAATAAAGTTATATATTTTACTGCTTTTATTATTTTTTACGATACTCAATACATTTATTTGATTCGGTACTGTTTTACCGTACTTTTATCCAAGAGGTACCTCACAAGCATCATTCAACACTTTGTACTTCATAGTTGAAAGTCATATAACTTTGTGTATGGAAAAATACTAAGTAATAAATTTTAATGGGGTTTCCTTATAGCAACTTTATAAGTATAAACTATAATATTACTACTGAATTTGTAATATTAAACATGACACATTTTTTAGTTAATTTTATTGTAAAAAAATAATATTTTTATGGCTTAGTCACTCTGTGGGAAGTGACGCGGTAGAATGTGTTAAAATTTAAAAAAATCATATAGTGTAATCGAAACAAATTTATATGGAATTTAATTTGCTGACAAATGCTACTCATTGGACTTAATTTATATACCTCTGTCCCTACTGTTCTGTGAAGTAGTTACCTAATCTATTTGAGGGCGCCACTTTGAGTAAATGACCAGGGCCAGCTCGCCTATATACGAGGGAGGGCGCCGTTTTGTCGCCCTATCCCCCAAATTAATGGGGCCAAATGTACCCTTTCCGGTGAATTGAATGAAAACCGGGGTCACCAATGGATTGGCGAAAGAATTCCTTGAAATGGTGTTGACCTTTCAGTTGATGAGTCAACCACATTAAATCCAAGATATGTAATTTTACCTATGAAATACTTCCACAATAAACCAAACAATTGGAATTCCACGTGACTAAAAAAAAGTACCGTACCTATTGTTAATAGTCATAATTAATTGATATTTTACAATTAAATAACTATTCTAACATTTTAAAACACTAAAACAAGAAATACTTAACCATAAAATATGAAATTTAATATTTTTATGCAATTAAATGTTTTTGACAAAAAAGAAAATTGTCTAAGGTTTTTATTTGAAACTTGTAGGATAGTTTATAGTCCACATTTTAAACCTGTTATACATATTTAGTTAACAAATTTTCTTTTAAAACTTGTATTTTAGGTCAAACTTAATCAAAGCAATGAAATAAGGTTCTTTTATCATACCTACTCTTTGAGAATAAAATTGATCTTAAACTTTCTCCTTAGTTTATATTAGCGAATTAATTCACTATCTTCGGTTTAACTTATGATTAAACTTGTCAAGATATATCTTCCTGGCTTATTGATTTATCTTACATATAAAATTTTATAAAATAGTGTCCGAGTCCGTCCGTCATTTCTATTGGACTGATATCCAAGGTTTAAGTCTTAGGCTAAATTAAAGGCTAGATAGCATGCGGATGACGCAACGATCATCAGAACACTTTTAACTTTCGCCTAACTCAACAACTCAACTTATACTCAAAAGACATTTTCTCCCCATGTTATCCTCAAGGGAAGTTCTTTTTGTGTAGGTAGATGGTTAGATTGTTTTCCTTTAGTTCCAAATAAGGTACATGGTCTATTTTGACCTAAGAACACTCAGTGAAAATATAATCTATCGTTTGAGATACAAAATTAGACGAGTTTGAGTCGAGTCACGCTTACACGACCAACGTTAGTTTTATTCGATTTTTAAAGGGTAGAAGGCGTAGAAGGGTAGAAGTAAACTTTGGTAACATTGGTATTCTTTCTATTTAACATGGGTTTATATGAAAATGTTTTAAAAAATTCTTTAAAATATACAATATTTTGTCGGTTCCTATAATATAAATACAATTAAAAAAAAATATGTTCCTCTTTCTCCATTGGGAAAGCTGATTTATTATTTTTAATATATGAAAATATAAATTATTAATATAATTATCTTCAACAAATGATCTGCAATTTATTCAACAATAAATTTATAGAAGCTCTGGTTTCCATAGAGGTTTTACTAAAATTCAGTAACTTTTCAAATCACTGATGAAATTTCATGTTAAATTTTGGGCATTCATAAAAACATATAGTAAACACTCATTCAAATACTACATACACTGTTTTAATGTTGCCAAATGTTTAATGCGTTCCAATGTTTAATGTTTACTAAGAAGAGAGTGGCAGATGATGGACCGTCAGAGGTTCTATACCCTGCTTGCTGTTTTAAAACGTTATGTTGCTTAGGTTTTATCAGTGCTCGATGTAGACCTACGACCAACAAAGGTACCGTACGTTAGTAATAAACATAAAATTAATGTTTGTACAGCACATCCATTGTGTTAGGAGTTCGTGTATCGTTGTCGTAAAGTTGTACTGGAAGGTTTGCAAATTTGAATAGTACAGAAGTTCAATTTATAGACCTATCGTTTCTATGACCACAGACTAGTTCAACAGGCTGTACAGTGTACACCTCCCAGACGGCTGATGTCCTATGTTAGCCTGCTGGACATTACGCTCCTTCGAAGCTGCATTGTGTTTAAATTGTCTTTAAATAATAATTGTAAATTTGCTTGTTTTGCTTGTGTTGCACATTAAAATTGAACTAACAATATTACACAAATTAAATTAAGAATAAATACGAACAACGATTTGTTTGGTTACAAAATAAATAATCCACCCAGTCCGAACAAAACACTACCAGAAACAAAACCATAACTCGCTAAAGATTACCGAGGGATAAGGTAATAAAGTAAAACAATAACACCTGTTATAGAGTCGCATCCTCAGAAGTAGCGTGGGGAGGGGTGGAATCGTGTTCACCCGGTTATAAATAAGAGTCAGGGGGCGAGAGAATTAAAATGGAAACAAGTGAGTGTTGTTCCGGGGGGTGGCGCATGGTCGTGCAGTTGCTAATTATTGTAGGTACGGTGCCCGCCCCCGCCCCCCGCCCCCCACGCCACGCCGCCCCCCGCTGCCCCGCCGCCGCCGCCGCAGCGTTCAGTGTCGCGTCCACGTAGTGCCCATGTCACACCGTCACTATGGAGTTCTCCGACGATTGTTGGCCGCCTCCCCTCCACGACGACTTTCTTCAGCCCCAGGTAACTGTTATCAGTCGCCACCAAGGTCCGGGGACGTCGCGCCGCCTCGCGCTCTACCGGCCGTCTCGGGCTCCGCCACAGCTTACCGATTAATTAAACAGATAACAATTATTGTGGATTGTTGAATTATTTATTCGGAATGACACACGTTTCTGTGTTATCGGCGTTTTTATAATTCGCTATTATTTATCACTCAATTTCCCGCTAACGAGGACTAGAATGTTAATGGATCTGTTTCTAAGTTTAATTAGCTGTTAAGTAAATAGTTGACAGTTTAATAAGGCAGTCGCGGTTGTCGGAGTTGCTATTTCATTAGATGCAATTAGATTGCGGTTACCGAGTCGCTTATTAGTATATCCTTCCCGGCAGTGACAAAGTATGGGGTGTTTTCTGGAATAACTAAGATTAAACGGGGTTTTGACGTTGATTTAAACATTTGTTGTGTACTGCCTTGGGTTGTGTGCATATTTAATTAATTGTATGTGTTGTACTTAAATTTGTTATCCACTCGGCGTTGAAATTTAAATGTTGATGTTTTGAGAATTGTATAGGCCTACTATTGGCTAAACAGAATCGAGATTGCGTTTTTGGTATGGAAAGACAATTAAAATGGCATTAGGTATTTAACCCAACAACAATTGTTATGAGTTTCAATATTTTGCTGTTGAAAAATTGCTGTTGAATTTTGCTGTTAGATTCCTATTTATTGCCACTGACTCTTGTCCATGCATGTATTTGCCGATGACAATAAATATATTCATTCATTATTCATTATTATTCATTTAAATTGTTGAACTCGTTCCTTCTGAATGATTTCTTATAATCTCTAAATATTGGCTTTATAGTTACGATACACTAAGAGTAGTAATTATTTTCTATTCTGTTGAAATAAATTTCAACCAGCCATAATAGGCTAAAGTTCAAACTTTAAAATTTTCGTTAGAAAAACGCTTCAAGCCTGATTTTTAAATTTAATTTCATTGTAATGTTGGTATCACATGTTCTTTCAAAACTCCATAAACTCTCAAAATTAACCACATGTAGGCCTATCGATAGTAATAAGAAACTTTTTAAAAAAAATTCTGGAATAATTCTAAATTTGGGAAAGAATTACATTGCACTAACCGGTTCAAACTAAATTTTAAAAATGTGCTCAACCCTAGGCAAATTAATCAATAAAAAAAATTACAATATACAAACTATAGGCTACTTGTACAAGTATATCCATGTTTAAACTACTTCATCGTACAACCTAAATTTCAATAAAATTGAAAACAAATTTAACACATTTAAATAATTTTCCTATTTACCCATTGACATTTCCATCGTTTACATACGTTTACACGTATAAACGCACCTTGCCTTAAATAGCCTGTAATTCTCGGCAATAAAGCGGAATTATCTTGGAACACGACTAGTCTATTAATAGCCGATATTTCCACTAGATACATAATTGACAGGTCTCGATACCTTATCAACAGCTGTTGCCGCCATTAGTCTCAACATCGGCGGGAAAAATGGTTCAACAGGTGGCAGAACTGGGGCAGTGTCGCCACCCGCATCACTTACAAACTACCAATAACTTACCGTTATACTATATTCGGTCCGAGTCTTCAAACTCGCTTGCAGGATTGCAACACATAAGATTGAATAATTTTAGATTTTTTTAAGTCAGTGCCTAATGAAAAACTAAAATCATTTTATAAATATAAGCACTATCATTAGCATAACTGATATAAAATAAATTAATGTCTTCTAAATTTAAATTTTAAAACGAAACAGTATAATATTTAGAAAGCATGATTGAAAACTGAGCAGTAAAGGAATGGAATTGATTTTTTTTTCAGGGAGAGGCGGGAAAAATGCATTACGCACACAGGGGGCCAGCCTGTAGTGTGGGGCTGTATCATCCCCTATTGAATTGATGATACACATAACTACATAATAATATAAATGTAGTAATAAATTAGTAATATGTGTTTAAAGAATATTTTGTGAATACAGAATAAAAGTTCTTACGTCTTGCTTAGTGGATTTTGTAGTCTAAAAATAGTGTGATTCAATCTTTACCACCTCGTTATTTTATATAAAAACAACGAGGAATTAATAATAATAATAATAATAATAATAATATTTTATTCAACCAAAAGTTTACAATGTTGTTACAATTGGTTACATATAGTTTAACATTAAACAAATATTACTGTAAAGATTACATCCGGAAAAGTATAATGCATACAGTTTAAAAATAAATTACATTAACAACAATATAAATATGTAAAATCATTTCACATCGATATATAAAAATAATAAACTTTTGGCGATACACTACCCTCAAAGGCAATGCCTTTGATTCTATAGTGACAATTGATTCTGTAATTGTTGTATAACTTTTTATTACTGTATTTGCAAACATATCTTCCGATTGCACATAAATGAAAATTTAAAAAATAATTATAATGTCTCGTTTCCAAAAAATTTATAATTCAAAAAATTTTTAAAATTTAAAATTTACCAAAACGACGAGGTAATACACTTGAGTGAACATGGTTGTGATAAAAGATAATAATTTGAATATTATTAAATAACAACCATTATAGCAAATAAAATTAACTAAACAAACAAAAAAAAATGATTTTTTTAAAACAATAGTCAAATTAAAGTTTGATAGACTAAAAAAAATCTAGACATAATTGTAAAATTTACATTAATATAAATAAAGTTTTATTAAACCAAACTCATTTTATTAGTTAGTTAAAGAAACCACCTTTTGATATATTTTAAGATTATTCACAGACGAATATTGGGTCTGCTTGGGTGAATGATTCACAACTAAATTTTAAAACTGAAAAGACACCCTACATGGAAACTTGATTATAGAAGAGACGTCTTAGTAAAAAAGTCTAACTGATCAATAATAAAAAAATGTTGGGTGACTCTTTAAGAATTTGATTTAAGTTTTGGAGATGTCTTAAAAATACACAAGTTCTAAATGAACGCCATATTGTAAATGCCGCTTGAGTTCCCAATACTACTGTATTATGCTCTTATGTTTGATAGTTGAACATAAAATTAAATATTTGAAGCCATTTAAAACATTTTTAACTGCTTATGCAAATTTACCTCCTCTAAATAACAACATTGGGTTAAATCGAAATAGTCCGATTTAAAAATAAACAAATAATTATATTTTTACGCGTATCTATATAAAAAAATTATGCTGTATAATATATGTACGTAGCCTAACCCAATGAAATACGGTTTAAGGGGGTTGTAATTTTATGTTTTTTAATCACTTCTTAAAGATTGTCAAGTGATGAGGGCAAATTTTGAACGAGTTTTAAAACAAGAGATAGCGAGCAAAGTGCATAACTGTAGGCGTAAACATAAACCGAAACACAAACATTACATATAAACATTATGACTCTATAAATCTACAGCTTTAAGCACTTGAGTTGACGGTTATCTTGATAATGTTTAGATATTTATTCTCTACGCACTTTCCCATTTTTATATTTTGAACAATGTACATTTACAATACAAGAAAAATTGGTTTAAGCCGTTCTTTCATTAGCCTCAAAGACTGATAAACAATCTTAAAAAAATCCTTAACCCCGTCTTCTGGTTAAATCTGCCATATACTGTTAGATTATCATGAGTGTCGTTTTTTGTTAACCATCTTTCTATATAGAAATAAATACTATGACAATGTTTAGGGGGTATAATTAAAATCATGAGTTGTAGAAATCATATAGTTATCACACAGTACAACTTGGCGATTAAAGTGAGGTAAACTACAACCAACTCCAACAAGGCCGTAGCCAGCGGGGGGGGTCAGGGGGTCGAAACCCCCCCCGAAATTTTGGAACACATAATTTAAAAAAGACCAATAAAAATATGTAGAATGTTTCCATAAAAAACACTGATTGAAAATTAAATAATGTCAAGGAACAAACATAAAAACAAAGTAAAAAATACTCATTTGTTTAATTACAATGTTCAAATAATGAAGGAAGTCGTAGTTAATCAGCTGTGTGCGCGCCAAAATGGGGATGGTCGCGGTTCACGGAGGAGTGTAACAACAAATGAGCGGGAATTTGACATAACCTTAGCATGTCAATTCCCTCATCAGAACGTGTGCCGATCGTGTGTGTACTGTGCAGTTTACTTTTACCTTTGACTTTAGTCAATGGTTTTACATAGTGAACTTTGAATTAGTCTTCATAAAGCTTTGTGTCGTCTGTTTAATTGACATAGACGATATGAATGCTTAGGTAGGTAAAACAAAACAAAAACAGTGAAAATATATTTTAATTATGCCTGCTCTTGCATCAACAGCCTCGATTTAACCTTTTTATGACTAGCCAAGACGAAGACCAGCCAATATTTCTCTTGTAATTTTTTCTTGTGGACAAAGCCGTCTGAGCGGAAGTATAGCCTAAAGCGGCCTACGATGTAAATTCACAGGAGAGACGGAACGTCATAAAAATACCTGAGTTATTTTTTTTATGAACCAACTAACTTATAAGTTACTCTGATCTGATATGAGTAAGGTAAATTTGTAACTGTGTATGTATGCACACGGATCTCAAAAACGGCTGTTAACGATTTTCCAAAAATCTGAAAATAACTTAGGTAGGTATTTAGTTCTGAGATAAAAAATATATTATTTCAAGTCTCAGTGTCAGGAAAAATCTTATTTCGTCATAGTCTTCAATTTAAATGGTAACACTTTTAACATTGGCCTTTAAACAAAGAAATAATGAACACAGCTGAATCAACTGTCAAAGTACAGACCGTGAGTTCGAGTTTCAACATGATGCGGTTTTGAATGGTAGCCAGTTACTAGTAAATTATAGTACTGAATGCTACTATAATAAATACAATTTACGTTTTTTTAAATCGCACTTTATATTGGTGATTATGAATAAATGAAATAATTTGGGTGAAAGAATAAAACAACTTTGCAATTTGTGGGATTGTAATTGATTTTAAAACAAAAGAATTAAAAATTAATTAAATCAGATGGTAACCATAGAAATATAATCCACGTGTTACGGATTCAACATGTGGTTAAACAAATATATATTAAAGTGCAGCACACGTAGGCCTTCTTAAAAACAGTCTAAAAGGCATGGAGCGGAGCGAAAGAGCTTGTCTTGAATAGAAACAAGCATGTTTGCACTTGGTATTTTAGGGTACTGTCTGTTACTGATATTACTATGAAGAATTATTTAGGTTTCCCGAGCAAATGCTCGGTCTTCAGATATTTATTATAGACTGATGAAGAGTGGAAATAATATGCTGATATCGAGTAATATAGGCTACTGTGATATTTATTGTGTTGTAAAATAATCAATTTTAGGCATGTTATTGTTATATATTGTTAGCATTGACATTTAGCGACTTTTAATCGTATGTTTTTTTAAAGTTAGCAAGCTTCCTTAAAAATAATAATGTAGTTCATATGATGATTAATGCTGTATTTTCTTCAATGCTAATAATAATTATTATTGTAATTATATAAGTAGGCTCCTATTTAAATATTTAAAACGTCAAAAATCATGCTTTAACATTATATTATAGCCTATTAACAATTTAAAATGAAAGTTTGATAGTTACTACGCGGAACTCAAACCCCCCCCCCCAAAATTTTTTTCTGGCTACGGCTTTGAACTCCAACATTGAAATTAAATTATATATTTATTAAATTATAACTTAAGCTTATAAAGTCTTGATACTTATGCAGTATTCAACAAATTCCTATAATGATTACTACTTTATACATATTATTCCTTCATTCTTAGAAATTTTGGACAAGAAGCGAAACAACGTTTTTAATAGGCATATGCAAAGTCCATGTGTAATCCAATAACTACGAAAATATTGAATAGTAGGCCTACTGTATCAATAACATTAATTTGTGAAAACATTAGAGAAAAACCTATAAAACTCTTCTAGGATATAATGTTTAATTCATTATAATAGAATTAATCATTTCATTTATTCTATCGCATTAACAGGTATTTCAACCGGTATGAAACATTTTAATTTCAAAATCAATATGTAATTGTTTTGAGAAAATTATTAAAATTGTGAAGAATAAATGTCTGATTTGATTCATTTGACTAAAATTAACCACCAAGAAGTCGAGAGAATAGTATGGAATTAAACTCTTTCATGTCTATTCAAAGTTATATAGAGCACAAAGTTGTAAAGTTGCTTTTGAAGTTTCCTACATAATAAGGAATGACACTCTTTTAAAACTTGCAAATGTTTGCACGTTGCTCTTATAAAGACGCATAAAACAGATATATACAACATCTCTATGACATCTTTGGCGGATCTTAAATTATATAACCGCATAATACTTCTTCATGTTTTTTTTTATATTTTTTATTGACATATATTATGGGATTTATATAATACATCGATGATAGGTATGCTATAAACGTATAAAAACTACAGTTTTTTATTTTTTTTATCATACGTGTGTAAATGGTTTAAATAAAAACATTATATCTGAGGGCAGTATTTGCTAATTACAGAGTTATTCCTCTTAAGAAATAAATAAATAAATTTGCAATCAGTGTGTGAAAATAATTGGTTGTCACAGTCGGGTGGGTGATTATATGTCACACTAGATACATGATTTATTACTTAAAATTTCCTACACTAAAAATCATAAAAATTTATTTAGCTATGAATATTTCATATGCCATAAACTATAGATACACTGTGAGATAAGATCAGTGGATTCTTGTTGGGGTCTTGTCAATAACAAGAGGCCGCCCGAGGCCGCTTCGGCTCGACATGGGATGTGTTCCTTTATTGAGACCGTTTTGAAGCAGTTTCTCAGATATTTTATAAACATACACCAAGTGCAATATAATTTAAAACTTCTTATTTGTATTTTTGTGTGTACTGTAACTTAATTTTCTTTAAACAAATCGAAACATTCATTCTAGTTAAATTGAATAATTTTCAATTAATTTTTTTTAATGAAATATGGCGTCATGTGACCGAGAGAAATGAATTATATTAAGGGTCCTATTCAAAACGTCATGCAGTGCTTCACCTGCTCCAATTTTCCGAGTTTATTTTCACTCCGATAAAAGTGGGAGGGGTTTTAAATGAAAGATAAAGATTTGAGGATTTTGACCATGATTTTGGTTTTTTCATATTTTGAATTCAAGATAAACTTGGGTGAAATTTGATTCATTATAGCTTGATATGAGTTCAAAATATGAAAAAATCTAAAACATAGTCAAATAGCACAAATCTTTATCTTTCATGTAAAATTACTCACACTTTTATCGGAGTGAAAATGAACTCGGAAAATTGGAGCAGGTGAAGCAGTGCACGTTGAATTTTTGACCCGCGATACCCCCGATGGCCGATACTGACAGTCTCTGTCACCAGCTGCTGAAACTGCGGGCTCGCAGGCTATGAACGACTGAACGTATCCAATGAATAGCATGTACTAATTAAAAGCCTACTTTCCGCAGCCAAATCTCCTTCCTCACCATAATCTCAGTGAGTCTTGGGTCACACACATGCTGAGGTGCAGCGGCGTTTCTTTATCCACCGTGTTTTACATCGTATACTGGATATTGTTTCTCGGCCTCAGTATGCTTGTACACAATGCGACATCCATCACTATAGGACTGACCATTTAGCCCCCTAAATGGCTCATAAAGTGGATGGTAAAGTGTGGCTGTATTAGCTTAATACAGAACTTAACTTTATTTTTGGTTTCTTTTGGGTGTAAAAATGTTTATTGAAAATAAACTAACATGGATGTGCACAATTTCTTCTAATATTTCTTTTATAGATCAATACAATTAAAAAAGGTATTTTTGTCAAAGTTGGTTTATTAACTGTGTACTTTGTGAGGTATTAAACAAAATCTAACATTTAGCTTTATACGAAATTCACATATTACAAAGTTTGTTATGGACCATTAAATGTTTTATAAGGACATAAATTACTATTTTAAGGGGGAAACAAAAATACACATATGATACATTGTTTATTAACTTTATACGGGCAACGGTAAATTTCAACAGAGCAATGAAAAATTATTTCGTGAACGAAAAATGTCAATTTTGCTAGACATTTTTACTTTCACAAATGCTTTGAAGGATACTTGTATCCTACGAGTAGGTTGGCAACTAAGTTTCTGAAGCTATTAAAGGTCTGATGACATAAAAACAATTTCCCCTATCTCCTTTAAAAATGAACGACAACTCAAATTACTACAACGCCAAGCTAACCACTTTATATTGGAATCTTATATCTAATCAACATTTAATTACACACCCGCTTACATTTTCCCAAATTAGAAGCGGATGTTTTGGGTATTTGGTGATAGCCGGAGCGGAACGGCGGAAGGGGAAGGTCCCATGAGGCCGGTGGTGCCTGACCGAGCCAGTTAGTTACCGCGCCTGCTGATTGGCCGACCACCAGAATGGCCGATGGTCTTTAACTAAACACCATTAACTTGATGGAAATTGGCTCCCCGACTACTTACTACGCTCTTACACGCTTAGCGCAACGGAATCGAGAGCAAAATTAAGAACAACATTTTTTTAAATAAATGTTAAATTTGAATAGTTATGCCATGGTAAACCATTATACATAGGGCTACATATACCGTATGCAATTTGGAATTCGACAGATTGTATTCAAGAATCAAGAATCAAGAATTTATTAGCCGTTAATTATACAGGATACAATGGGCATCGTCAAGTTTTACAATCAGGTCAATTATACAATTATGTCAATATTACAATTTAAAAATTCTTCGGTTGAATAGAACCCTTTCTCTTTAAGCCATTTACTTAAAACTAAACAAAATTTCTTTGGTGGTAACGATTTTACATCATTTGGCAATTTATTGTACAGCAAGATTTGATGGTACCTATGACTCTTATAGTACTTATGTAATCTAATGCTAGGCCTAATTATATTATCTTTTTGTCTAGTGTTATGACAGTGGATGGAGGAGCTCTTGTGAAATACATGAATATTGTCTCTTACAAAGGCTAGATTATAGTATATATACAAACATGGCAGAGTCATAATATATTTAGTTCACAAAAAGCATTTATACAGGATTCGTTATAGGCCATACCAAGCATTACCCTTAGAGCTTTTTTTTGCCAGATAAAAGCTTTTTTGCTGAAGGTGAATTACCCCATAGTTTTATACCATACACAAGATGACTATGAAAGAGGCCATAATAAATCATAATGACTACATCTAAGCTAACACAATTTGTTAATTTTCTTAGTAAAAAGGTAACCCTAGTAAGTTTTTTGCAAAGGTTATCTACATGTTCATCCCAGCAAAGTTTACTGTCTAAATGAATTCCAAGGAGTTTCACAGGTTTAAACAAATCATCCTCTAATTCTAAGTCATAATGGCTATTGAGTGAGAATATAATATGTTCAGTTTTATTTTCATTGATAACCAACCTGTTATCTGCAAACCATGATTTAGAATCATCCAAAGCCCTGTTAAGTTGGGTTTGGACACTTTTCAAGTCAGCATCAGAATGCACCAGAGTGGTGTCATCTGCGTATAATACAGAAAACACAGAAACATTGTAGCTAAAATCGTTAATAAAAACTGAGAGTAGAAAGGGACCAAGGACCGAGATTTGTGGTACCCCTACTTTGACCTCCAGGTATTCGGAGTTCAAGTTGTCAACACTGACCATTTGTTTTCTGTTTCTGAGATAACTTTGTATTAAACTTAATTTACTACCAACAATTCCATATCTTCTTAACTTACTACATAAAATGCTGTGAGAAACTGAATCAAAAGCTTTCCTTAAGTCTATCAGTATGGAACCTATAGTGTGTATTTGTTCAAAACCATTTAGAATATAATCTACAATCTGTTTTACTGCATCAATTGTGGAATGTTTAGCCCGAAAGCCAAATTGAAAAGGATATAACAAACTATTTCTAACAAAATAATCATTAAGTTGGTACACAACACAAGTTTCAAAGATCTTACTTACAATAGGGATGATTGCCACTGGCCTATAATTCTCAGGTTTTTCAGACTAATTTCAGGCTAATTAATTTCTCTTTGGTAGGACTGAGGTTATGTACAACCAAAGAGGTTATCTTCTAATACCGGAGGTACCACACTTTAGATAATGATGTCGAAAATGCTTGCCGACGATTTTGTTGGGTTGGTTTCACTGAAGAAGTACCGATTTTTCGTTCTTTGAACGGTAGCTAGGTACAATATATTTAAATCAACGAAATGTTTAGAATCTTGTAGGAACGATGAATAGGTACAGCTAACCCAGGAATCCAGAATAAATAAGTAAGTGTCTTTATAACTTCATCGAATTTAAGAAATTTTATTGGTTAGTTATCTTACATAATAAAGAACTTTGATTTGTTTTGACCCCATAAATACGGTATATTCTTTCGGTGCAGTGTGGGCCCTGCCAAATGAAAAAATCGTACCTAGTTGTTAAACTTTGTTGTTTTATAAATAGCTTAAGAATTAGTTTTTTAATAATTTATTTACAAGGTGAATTTTACCTTCTGATATCATATTTGTTGCAATTTCTATGAATCTACACTACAATAATTATATGATGCTATAAACAGTCTGCAACATCTTCGCTCTGCTCCATTTGTTTGATCTGCAAACGACAATCACAGGCCAAGATAGGCTATAATGCATTATCTGTACTCATTATGGTAATATCTTAACGATGAATGATATGCATCATGATGATGAATAGTATTCAAAAAAATGTTCAACCATTTTTTTTTTTTTTAGTTTTGGTAACATATTAGGAAACTAAATCATGAAGAATTATGGATAAGTTTGGTTTGTTATTCAAATAGTCAAGTCAAATAAGTTTTATTATTAACTATAAATTAAGCAAATCTCGATGTATTTAAATACTAGAATTTTTTATAAAATTTACAATGCTACAGTAAAAAATGTTCATTTTATATACAAACTTATATATCTTATTATTTCACTTCTGATTGAGATTTTATTACATGCTACTGTATTTTTTCCAATTACAAACACAATAATAAATCGTTTTAAATATAAAATTTGGAAAAGTTCAAAACTATAATAACAAATCATTAGAAAACGAAAGCACCTGAAATATTATGTATAGGCCTATGGTAAACTTTAATCATCAGAAAGATAATTTATTTCAAGATATTTTCGGTGACTGCCTTAAGAATACCAGTATTTATGCTTTATTTAGAGAGACCTTCAATGTTGGTAAAGTCAACAATAATCAACATTTTTTTATTTTCATAGGCCTATTGCTATTTCTATTTATATCAGACGTTACAAACATTTGTTTATAAGGTTATAAACAAACGTTTGTTTATTGCAAAACCAGTTTATACCGAGGAAGCCTGCAATATACTCGTAGCAGGCGGAAAACTTTTAGTTTCAAAATAAAATAAAATGTGTCAATGAAACCCAACAAATAGTCTTATATAAATAGAAATAGCAATAGGCCTATGAAAATAAAAAATGTTGATTATTGTGTATTAATATAAACTTCACCAACATTGAAGGTCTCTATAAATAAAGCATAAATACTGGTATTCTTAAGGCAGTCCCCGGAAATATCATGAAATAAATTATCTTTCTGATGATTAAAGTTTACCATAGACATAATATTTCAGGTGCTTTCGTTTTCTAATGATTTGTTATTATAGTTTTGAACTTTTCCAAATTTTATATTTAAAACGATTTATTATTGTGTTTGTAATTGGAAAAAATACAGTAGCATGTAATAAAATCTCAATCAGAAGTGAAATAATAAGATATATAAGTTTGTATATAAAATGAACATTTTTTACTGTAGCATTGTAAATTTTATAAAAAATTCTAGTATTTAGATACATCGAGATTTGATTAATTTATAGTTAATAATAAAACTTATTTGACTTGACTATTTGAATAACAAGCCAAACTTATCCATAATTCTTCATGATTTAGTTTTCTAATATATATGTTTATATTACTTATGTAAATCTAAAATTAATTAATTTATACGGAAAACCGCAATTCACCTTAATTTGATACAGATTAATATTAGGCCTACTGGCTAAGATGTCTTACATAAATTAATTAATGGCTTCAATACTTTTTTATTATTCTGTATTTTCTCCGATATATCCCATTTCAGTATTGTTTATTGCCTTTTTTTAATTCAAACAGTAAGTTTTTATTTTACTTAAATATACATTGCCAGCAAGAAACACATCAAAAAAGCTAAACACAATGTTAATTGTATGTTTATAGTAGAAAACAAATATATCTACTGAGAAAGCCTGCAATAGAGCAGGAGAAATTTTTAGTTTCAAAAATAAATTGAAATATGATAATAAAACAACAAAACGTCATAGTTATTAATTTAATATTAAATGAAACTTAAAATTTATGTCAAAAGTGCTTTGTTTGTATGCAATACTCAAGGCTTATCCATGTTATCACTGGATATCAAGCCCATATTCATATTTTAAGTTAGTCCGGAGAGGCGGAGAGAGCAACGAATATATAAACAACGCTTTATAGCTTATCGAACAAAACAAAATAAGGACGGGAGTCGTGCAACAAAAAAATAATTAACCGTTGACAAGCCAAAAGAGACAAACAAAGGATAATGATTCGCTGCATTTAAAGCGTTCGAGCGAATTAAACATTGAAGAGGAAACGGCTTCATTTCATAAAAAAGCGATGTTATTTTTTATCAAACAAAAATGCAACGAAAAGGGTAAAAAGAGGACTTTGATGGAATAAAAAGTGCCATGGGGGCAACTCCAATATCCATGTTTCAGCTGATGTGTTCCATTCTGGCCAGATACATTGAACAATGTCATTTTAATAAATCATCCGCAACCGTACATTTTTATAAACCCTTCATGTTTTTAAAGCTGGTTCTAGAGAATGTAGGATATTTTTTAGTTCTCAACGTAATAAACATGTTTTGTGTATGAAATATTATAAAATGTATATTCCAATATCAAATGTGTGAATATCATTTGATAAATTTTTACTAGCAATAGAAAAACAATAACATTCAAATGTAAAAAAAAAAAATTTCTATACACAAGCTCTTTTCAATGAAAAAAGTGAAGAATTAGCTATTTCTTACGCCTTGAGCCAAACTGCATTTTTTTGTGTATCTATACGCCAGTGGCATTTTTTAACGTTTTAATGGGGAACGGTGAAACCCCAGTCTTGTTACTACCTAATATCGCCCAGTAGTTAGAAAGCATAAAAAATAACCCAATGACTAATGGCAACTTTTCTCAGGATCGAACCGACAACCTTAAAAAGACGAGCAGTATAACCACTCAGATACCCAGCCAATTAATATAACTAAGTTTCATCTACCAGCAGTTGCTCGACAACCAACTGCATTCGAATAATTTAGATTTTAAAACAGAAGAACATTTCTACCTCCCTGGAAATCGGCTCCATTGGTTGGGGATCTAGCTCACCTGTCCAGAGACTATGTCATCTTGGACATTAAAATGGAGAGATTTGAATTTATTAAAAATATGTTTGTTATTATTTCTATTATTAATATTGGTCGCTGAAAGCAACCACTTATTTGAAAAAGTTCGAGTTTGTGAGAGTATAAACCTGGGACCATTCAGTGTCACTTCCAAATCCTATAAATAAATATTTCATAATGACAAATATGACATCAAAATTGACTTGACTGAGAATTATGCAAAGCATTACGAAATCCTTTTCTTGCTCTACTGACTCCATATAAATGTTAAAAAAGATAATAGGTTAAAAATGTTTTCTCTCAATTTCTTCTGCAAAGTAAAAGCAATCAAATGTATAAATTTAAACTCAATACAAACAATAATTCTGAAAATTTTAGTCCTTGAAATTTCTTCTGAAGTAAGCGTATAACGTCTGCATTTTACGACATTTTACGAATATATTTGAATAAATTAGAAGAGACTTCCAATTCCAAATATTTCAAAATTAGGGCCTATACTAAAATGTTTACCATAGGTAATTTTTCAACTTGAATCAGGAATGAACCTTGTCAACAGTGATTAAAATTCCCCGAATTATCTACCATTGACCTCGTCCTGCCCTTATAATGCACACATAAAAACCAACTTCTTGGCACAATGTTGTGTGCACCTCATAAGAAAATATAAATAAGAAAAACTTGAATGGAAACATCACATGCTACTTGAGTTGCCTTTATACAATGAAGTCACTCGTGACAAAAAAAAACCCCTTCCAACGTAGCTGTTTAAGGACAAGGCAAAAATTTGCCTTGTCCTTAAACGTGTTCAAAAAAGTGCTCAGCCATTTAGCACTTCAATATTATAAATTTTAGATTTCCTGTCTCTCTTACTAAAATTAAGAAATAAATGTGCATTTTGTCTTTCTCTAAGTTTGCAAAATAGCTTGCAACAAAAACGTACCCAGTCCTTTTAAATTTTAGCCAAGTGGTTAGCACATCACTAAAATAACTTGATTGCCCAGAAGTTACTTATCTCTGTGTAAGAGAAAATTGTATATTTGTATGATACATAATTTGAAAATTGTATAATACACAAGTCGTTCAAGATGAACAGGATAAGTTTATGTAATTTTTTGACATTATCATCACTACATAAGATCTCGGTCGGGCAGCTAGTTAAAAGATTAAACCATAACAACAATTTGCAAATTAAAACACAAAAGGTACAGCTATTTTCATAAAATATATTTAATTACTTGAATAACTTCCTTACAGCAATATAAGCTTCTAAGAATCCCAAGAGTCATTCTCAATGTAACTGTTCCCTTTTGTACAGAAAGGTTTTCCTAATAAGCCCAACAAGCCTAGAGCAAAAAATCATTTAAGGGGTGGCTCCTAATGGCGGCCTTGTTAGGGCACCCGAGGGCCTTTTGATCTTTGTTTAATGTTGTTTGCCGAGTCTTTAAATATCGCTTATATTTAATTACTATTGTGGTTTAATAAAGGCTCATCATCCCACCGCATTTACATATCATGTTGGGGTGAAAATGACAAAGTCACACCTCAATTAGTAATGGCAGATAACAAATTGACACATGGTTAGCATTAAATAATGATAATTGATCATTTAGAATAAAAAAATAATCATTTTAATTCGTTTAATTTTTTATTGTTAAATTTTATTCATTCAATAAAACTTATTTAATTAAAAAATATTAATTCGGTCTACAGTAGTTTTACTAATTAATTGAGATGCACATCTAATAATATGCACGACATTTTGCTCTATTTTTTTATCACTTTAAAAGTTAACTCAGAACAATATTTTTTCCTGGCCCTATGTCTCACGATAGGTGATCTACATCCCACAAGAGCAATGATGCCAGTTTCTGCAACAACCAAAGTTGTTGACACCAAGGACAAGGTTAAACAAATTTGTAACAAATGAATATTTTACTTTCTGTTACCTGCAAATGTTGAAAACGCTATGCAGGAAACCAACATTTTTCTCGTTTGCATTGGAGATTGTTTGTCTCAACAATTATACAGCAATACAGAATTTAAAATAAAACGAGGTAGAATTTTATGGTTCCATATTTAACATGATTGTTGTTCATTTTATATTAATTAAATTGTTTGTTACTAACTAGTAATCCAAATGTAAAATAGAGTAATATATCTACGATACGATATTTAGTTACGATAAATATCGTATCCGTAGCTACTCTGACTGCTTCATCCGGTTATTCAATCAACTGTGTAATGTTAAATATTATAATATAACTTGACTTATTATTTTTAAACGCTGCTTGATGAAATTAACAATCTACTTTTGAAGACAAGTTTTAACATAATGTCTTAAACTTTGCAGTTCAGATATCAACCTAACCTCTTTGTTGTAAATGTCTTTGCAAGTATTGTTGTATAAAAAGGCACTTTTTTTGCCAAATTATAACAACCGAGAAATTACAACTTAACTTTTTTAACGCACAATATATAACTCCCAATAACAGTCTTCAACAATTAACATAACAATAATTTTTTTTTCCAAAACGTAGTAAATGTATGAGGTTTTACATAAGCTTGATTGTCCTTATCTCTATAACTTCGCCTTGTCCATAAAATCTAAAGGGTTATTATTAAGAACGCAAGGGTAGTACGTTAAGAAACATAACGTTTATTATTGTTTAAACATAAAGTATTCGGTACAGTATAAGAACACATTTACCACGTGAAAACATATTTACTGCATATAAAAAATTCATAGTTAAAATTTTATTTAATTTTTTACATTAATCAAAATCAACCTACATTCAGTTAGGTAAACATTGTAAACATCCGTTAGTTAAAAATCAAACCCGATACAACAAAGGCCATTCGACGGCGGTAAACACACGGGGTGGCAAAGTCATCGTGGATTTGCATACTCCTTATTAACAATTCACCCCCTTTGACTGCTGGCCCAATTGATCCAATAGATTATACGGGCGGGCTACACGCGCCAATTTGGGCCCATGGCATAAAGCCTGGCGAATATCAACCCTGCCTGCCTCCTGCCCTGCCATCAGACTGTGTGTGTATTGCGGGCAAAACTGATAAAACTCTGTTGGGCCGACACTGATTATTCTCTTTTTTTGTTTATATCTTACCTATTTTAAAATATTAAATAAGGAGGAATTACAAAATATTCTATATATGTTTTATATGCTGTAGGCCTGCACTCATTAGCTATATTTGTTGACGAAAATTATAAATGAATACCCCATATTTATTATTAAAAAATCCGTGTTACTTTCCGTGTTATCGTGTTTTATTTAGGAACATTACATGTAAAAATATGTGTTTAGAATTTTTTGAAAGTGCTTTAAAAATTTAAACCTCGTACCAATTTTAAGTTACGTTTAGGTGTAAAATTGGTTTAAAAATAAAGTTGATCAACTTAAAATAATAATAATGTAATAAAACATATATTTGTGAGGCCTCAGCTTAGTATTGTAAAAAGCATAACGCAAAAACATTAATGACTTTAGAATTATCGTGTTGTGTTTTACTTCATTAGATTTTATTATCTCTAAGATAAAATGCCTTCTGGTCAAACAAAGTTGTATATAAGTAAAGAATTGTAAAGCAGGCATTTGGAAAAAAACTTTTGTTAACTATAACCTACTTTATATACTGCCGAATTATGTCCCAGAAATAATATGAAACACATAATACATAAAAGAGAATACATGTAAAATATTATGTAAAGAATGTTGATTTATTATTTTAACCCACTTGCCACGGCAAATAAAATATAGGCGAACTCAGAATGTAAAATCATCTAAATGATCAGTGATAATTTTCTTAACGCGTGTTACAATTTTTTTTAACTATTAACAGTATATCATACTGGATGATATTTTGTAATTGTAAAACGGTTGCAAGACCGTATCAAGTGGGGAGGGGGTTAGGGTTCAACCCCTTGCCCCCAAAATCGAGAAATAAATATTATAATGCAAATGTAAAGCCCTACACACTCTACTCAATGAGTACATAGTAACCTAATCAAAAAAAGGTCTTTGTTGAAATTAAATAAATAAATCATTAAATTACTGAATAAATGTACTGAGGGCAATTTAGCTCAATTGGAAAATTCGGAAGAGTTCAGTTTTGCACTATTGATGGACTATGATAAGGGGTGCATTTCCTCGAAAGTCCTGGAAAATATCGATTGAGCTTTTCACCATATGCCTCTTAAAGATTAAGTTGCTCAAAAATATTAAAATAGCTTTGTCAGAAATTCAATTATAGTATTACAACGAGAAAAGCAATAGAAGTGGCGATGCTTTTATTTTGTTTCTGATAAAATTGGCTATAAACATTGCCATTGCCACTTCTTACAAAAATCTAACATTTTTGTGGCAAAACCGACACAAACATAAAAAATTCATTTTATTTTTTGCATGATTTAAAAATATTCACTTGCAGCTACTTCGTTTGACGTTTATTCATAAAACTGTAAATTTTCTGTTTGTAGAAAATAATTTAAAATTTGATATTATGCTATACAATATTACTATGTTTGATTTGAAGATGACATGTAAAATTGTTTTCTATTTAATGACGTCAGTGAAAACAGCCGAGTTTTTAACCTTGTTTCAGTACATACATATTGGTTTTTAATGACTTCCTTCATATTTCTCCAGAGGAATGGAGGAATTATATAGTTATGGAGAAAAGAATGAATTATATACTAATATGTAAACAAATTAATATACTCTTGCAATATTTGTTATATTTGTACTGTTGATTATATGTAATAGTTATTCAGAACTCTTTACTAGCGGTTTCAAGTACTCAATATTGCAATTTAGAAAACGTTTCATGTATTCTTTAACGCCTCTATAAAATAGATATCGCATACTTCCCAGTAATTAAAAATAACTATCCATTATTTTATTGCATTCAATAAAGCAGCGGGTTGTTGTTATTTTAAAACTGATTCCCATACTGGGAAAGACTTTTATTGTGTGTATTTTATAAATTAATGAACAATTGGATACGGATACTTTATCTCTTCAGCCAGGTTCATTAGATTATCTATTTAAGTGTCAGTAAAATGTTAACTACCCTCTTCTGCACTGATTACACGTTTGCCAGAGTGCTATTTTATAATCTACAACTATACTCATACAATCAATTTGTTGGGAATTAGTAGTTATTAAAGATATGTGTTTTGTGGAGAATTTACAAATGAAAATATCTTAATTCGACCAGAGTCCGGGATCTGGAATTGGATCAGGACTTTTTTTCTAGAATAAGATCAGGAATGTGTTTTATGGTGAAATGTCAAATGAAAATATTTGAACCTGATCATCGGTTTAGATGATTTCAGTCTGGATCTGGAATAGCATCAGCTTTTAGATGACTGTTGATTGGTCTAGTATTGCTTCATGATATTTTTGTCTAATCTGGTGATTGAATGAGGGAGGTTTAGATGAGAGACTTATTCTGTTTTATTTCGTATACTTTATTGTTTTTTTTACCCTTTTCTATGTACAGTACCTTATAATTTTAGATTATTGTGGATGTTTGTAGAATTGAATGATTTTGGTAGGTTTTTTAATGTGATATCGTTCATGGTTCTGTATCCGTATGTTTTACATCTTCCAGTTATGAAATCTAAAATGGGATTGTTTGGCATTGTGTCTTTGAATGAACCTATGTATATTGTATTGATAAGGAATCGTTGGTTGAATATAAGTGTAATACGAATGAATCGTTGTCCGTGTATATTAAATCGAAAGGAGGAAAGTGTGTTTTTTTTCAATTTATTGTAATACATTTTGTACGTGGTTACTTAGACATAGGATTGAGAATCCTAAACATATACTTTTCTTTTTTTTCATAAATACTGTATAGTTGTTTTCATTTAGTATTAACCTATCTATGAAACTATGTTGCTTTATGTGGTTCATCAACTTTTTTGGGTTATTACAAATTAAATATTTATTCACATTATAGGTTAATTTCTGTATTGATTTACCGTAGATTGTATTGGATTGGAGTCTGAAGACATTTGAAAGGATTTTATCTTGGGAATAGAGTATCCTTAGATCGGTGTTCATCTTAATGAACGGACCTAACCAATAGGATCCTTGAATGAAATCACTGTGATACATACATATCATAAACATACATACGGATACAGAACCATAAACAGTATTACTTTAAAAACCAACAAAATTTATTCTATTTTACAAACTACAGAAATCTAAAACATACAAAAGATTAATAAACAATAAAGTATACGAAATAAAGCAGAATAAGTCTCTCATCCAAAACTCCCACATTCAATCACCAGTTAGATTTAAATAATAATAATAATAAATATATAAATTTCACATCCAAACGAAAATGCAGAACATGACATTTCAACAGATCCTATTTTAGATCAATCATCAGATACAGACCCTGATTATATTGAAATTTTTTTATTTGCCATTTTACCACTAAAAATACATATCTTTAGTAACTATTGGAAATATTGTTTTTTTTTTTTTCATGTAAATACCAATCGTACATTTTATATCAGTGAATAACGCTTATATAACATTTTAAATTAAATCTTAGTTTAAACACTAAGAGTTTTTTTTACACTCCAAGTTTTATTATTATTTTTTTATCAAAACTTTTGCGATTTACAGATTTACATGTCAACATAGTTACGATTTGTTTATGTGATAAGACGGACATACCATTTTTATTTTTAGAGTTTTTTTGCAATATAACATTTTTAGAATTTTTACCATCAAATACTACAGTATAAATTATTTAACAACAACAATACAATCTTAATTTATACACCATTAATTACTATAAGTTATATGTAATTTACTAATAGTAGTTAAGGGTTTAATCAATAGTGGCAAACAGTAATTTGATGTAAACCGAACGCGTCCTCAGGGTGGGGATGAAAGAGAACAACGCCCGTGTGACTGTTATGATTGCGAATCTTCCATAGCTAATTAGCTGTTGGAACTATCGTCTACCTTTGTCACAATCTAATCACGAAAACTACTCCACTATTACCACTACTTTAATTGCTCCCTTTGTCACTGCGTGTTTCAAATAATTGGTTGTAGTGTCTGCAATTTACTTTGTTTAGTAAAACTGACACTTCTGTATCTCGAGGTGAAATAACTGGGGTAACTGGATAATAGGTCTATTTGTCTGAATATTTGTAAATTTATGGTCTTAAATGGAATAACAGCTTAAACAATTGCCGTTTTTAAACATCTTGGGTCAATTTTATTTTCTAAAACCAATCATATGACCTATATAAACTCTATATTTGGATCCCATGTTAACAACTTAAAAACAAAAGATCGGAGCAATTTTGATATTGATTGACAATTACGTGGAATCCCTTTTAACAGTTTAACGTATTTGTAGATCCGTCTTACAAGTAAGTTTATAAAAACTAGAGTTTTAAAAGTTATCACCGTATAACTTACCAGGACCTAACGGAACTTTAGATGTCAGATTTCTTACTGGTCAGGATTTATCTGCCAGAATGTCCCCTCTTTAATATTAGGTACAACCGTTGACTAAATTACTTTGAAAGTCGTTTTTAACTGAGCCTATAGTACGAGATGCAAAAAAGAAACTATTTCTTCATTTTTAACCAGCGACCACAAAACTAATTTTTAATTCTGTGCCATTGGTTTAAACTTTGCGCACCCTTGGCGTGTAGGACTTTATTAATATTTAACGGTTACCTCCTCCGTAATATTTCAACACTTGAAAACTCGTCCCATATTTCCGAGCTCTATATTCATTTCACCCGGGGAGTTTTCAGCCCGAATATTTCAACGAATAAAAAAGGCCGTTCATAATTTATGCGAAGCCATAAAATAAATGTGTAATCAATTCGTGGTTGGCGCCCGCGGCGCGGCGGCGACGCTCGGTTACCATAAAAGTTTCTTTGTGGTTTTACAAATTGGTAATGACGCGGTACATCATCCATATACATGACTACTGTGCGAGCGAAGCTGGGGGCCAACATTATACGGTAGCTCGATACCATCGGGGCCTATCATTTCTCAGATTCCGGATAGAATTATAATAATTAGGCGCGGGGCGGGTAATGGAGACCCAGATCATGAGTTGGATAAGGCACCAGCAGCCGCTGTTCCAGCCCAAAACCGCTCCCGCTCCCATCCGTACAATTATAATGCCTCTTTAGGGTCCATTAACGTTTTCATAATTGGTGCCAATTACTTAATCCCGATACTTAGTGGTTCCCTCGCTATTCTAAACCAAATACGGCTAATTATTCCCAATTTGAGCTTTATTTATGTCCTCGTTAGATTCTCGCGCGGTGCGGACGTTAATTAAATATAATTTTTACAACCGAGTTCTGTTTTATTTTTACGTTTGGCATCGTGTAAACCGTGTTGTGGTCCGGAGACACGTGTTTGTCGGGCGATTAAAGTAGTTACCGAGTGTAAACCGGGACGGTATTGAATTATAACAATGTAGAATGAGTGCTGAGGTGAGTGTTACCCTTAATACAATACCGAGTAGTAGTCAATTACTATGAATTTGAATAACATTTTTAAATCAAGTTAATGAAGTCAAGTAACACTTCTTAACTACTTAACACCTCTTAACACTTCTTATTGCATTAAGTTGTTTTGTAACTCCGAAGACTTGGTTACACTGTAATTTTACAAACAGAATCCATTACTTCAGTGCATGATTCATTTTTTACTGTAGGTTAGGTTTATAGATCAATGCGCTACAATATGGTTTATATTTCGCTGTTCGTTCAATGAACACCACGGAAATGATTTACATTATTTTCCACTTTACATTTATTTAAACTTTTCTGTGCAATCCGAGATGAAAAATTATTTTGGAATAATTAGATTTATAGTCAATTTAAGTTGTTATAATAATATAAATCCAATACGATAGTATAGAAAAATATTTTAAGAACTAAATCGTCGTTATGAAACGGAAAATTAAGAAGGTTGAATTTTAGGGGACCTTAAATAGGTAATTTGGCTTTAGAAACACAAAAGTATATTAGAGTGAAAATTAAAAAATGTCCGTCACAGCTTTCCAAAGTGAACAAGCAAAATGTTAAAATTCCCTAAAGATAAGTATATAAATAAATAAAAAATTAAATATTTTAACTTATATAACACTGTTTTGAGTCTACTTGAACGTTTTATGACTCAATTGAGAAAGCAATATCTCAGATACTTAACTCCCACAGGGCAGACCGTTCCCATGGCCCTTATCTCTTTTCCTATTACAAGATGAAACATGAATGATCAACCAGCGGAAGCCAGCAATGATAATGATAGCAAGTCTTAAAAACGGACATGCTTGTGATAAAAACCATCCTGTGTGAGGAACAATTTGCATAAAATATGTTTAGATGCTGATTTTGTTTCTAAACTAAAGAGGAGATCAGATTGCATAATAAAGGTAAAAATGGTAAAGTATTTTGCAAGTTAGGTTATACGACATTGTCTGATTATATTAAATTGTTTGGTATTTCACGTAAAGAAGCCCATACGAGAAGGAAATCATATGAAAGATAAGAAGTCAGGTTGAGTGGAAGTTTAGGGAAATGCCGCTGTAGTTTTAAGTATATCTGAAAGAATGGATTGAATAAAAATTACATTTAAAAAGCAATCAGCAGAAATTTTAATACTACGGGGGGAAAATTGATTGAAAAAAGGCTTATTGTTTACCTAAAGGTATAAACTAACATACAATATCTATATAGATATTAATTTAAAATTTTCCTCAATTATTGGCAAGTTTTCAACAACCGTACGGTCCGTATACAATTACTCAAAGATTCCATTCTTGTTTAGATTCCAGTTAATTTTTATAACATTCAAACTACCAGTTAAAAGTAGGCCACGGCGGCTCGGCGCCCAAACCGCATTCTCCCCACAATAAAAGGGTAAAACCAAAACCGAGAGTCGCCCACACAACAGCGCTAAGACGGCCGGGCCAATAAAGAAGGACTTATTACGATCTAAAAGGTGTAGTGTCCCAACACTAGGCTCATTACCGCTCTAAGAGGGGCGCCATCCGACAAAAAACCGAACACCTGGAATAAAACTTTACGACGGCGGGGGCGGCCGAGCCCGCGTTTTTGGGCGGGAGGACCGACCCCCGCTATTTTGGGCCGACTACACAGTTGGCCGGCGAATAAAACCGATGGAACAACGGCTCCGAATCAATTGGTTCACTTGTTAATGAGTCCGTGTTATCCCTAGGCCATAAATCCGGGTCCCGCTGTTCCGCTGCCAATAAATTCCTCCGCGCGGCACGGACAATTTTACGATGACTTCATTCTGTCACCGATAGAGTGCGGCTCGTTCCTATTGTTTTATCGCTGGTCGCAAATCCAGCCGTGTTTACCCCGCTGTCGTGTCCCCGCGGTGCCACTTTTTTGGGAATGATTTATCGATGGAAGCGGGATTTCAATTTTGGGTTTCGAGCGATGGTGACACATCGCCGGCCTGGGGATGATTAGTTAATTTTTTATCTGTTAATATCCCCGCTGGAACTGGCGGTATTTAGCTTGAAATTATTGCCGTTGGACTTAAGGAAGGAGAGTAAAAAACGTAGTTTTCTTTATCACATATGTAAGCAAATTGCTGTCAATGGGGCATTCTAATACAAAATGTATTATTAATTAGTATAATAATAAATTAACTTTATGGAAAAATACTCACTAAACCATACCATCTTGTCTTGTAAAGAATGTCTGTGAAATTTGAGAAATATTTTCTGTGACATATTACAATAACAGAAATGGTTCAATGCAGCTTAAAAGAATCATATTCTACAATCTTTTGAAGAAAATAAGAGTTAGATTATTTGAGTTTGATGTCAAAAGAAAGA
The DNA here is from genome assembly GCA_030545055.2 of Neoaliturus tenellus. Taxonomy (NCBI): domain Eukaryota; kingdom Metazoa; phylum Arthropoda; class Insecta; order Hemiptera; family Cicadellidae; genus Neoaliturus; species Neoaliturus tenellus. The sequence continues at coordinate 288,850,842 of CM061531.1, forward strand.
GATTTTACAATTTCAAAAATATAATTTTAACATTTGAAATTCTAATTATATAGTATACCACTACGACTAAAATTAGAATCATCAAATAAAATTACGTAGTCAGTTATTCAAGTAATTTTAAGGGACCTTCTGGTCAGGTAAATTTGCTCTTTCGGTCACCTTGCTCCATGTCCATGGTGACATTTAACAATTATTATAACCTTTAGGTTAGGTTATTATGTGATCAGTTACCAAGGGACTAAATTTACCTGCCATATAAGTAATTCCGTAGTTCTACGTTAAAAGAATCACACATCGAAGCCCTTCGGAATCATCCTAAAGTTATAAACCTGTGGGTTTTGTTATTTGTTTCACCTACGATTAAATTTTAACTAGATCCAGTCAGTATGCCCATAAGCATAACTAAAAATCCAATAGTTTTTATTTACAATCTTTGTTTTGGTTTTCGGGTCCATTAATTATCTAGAACAGTCACGCTTTTCTTGAGAAGAAACCGAGGATTCAATTAATTCACAGATAATATCCCCAACAAAACGCTGTAACCAATACTTGTTAAAGAAAGCACATTGTGTGTGGTGTGTGTTGTAAACAGAGAAACCAAGTAATTATGTGAAATGCTTATAATTACTTACAAAACAACTTTGTGATAACAGAAAAATTATTAATTCTCCTATAGTACCGTTTAGCTTACTAGCTTACTAAAGCCATTTCACGGATGTAATGCTGATATACCTACTAAATATAAATAATTACACAAAATTTAAGTTGGTAGGAAAGAATCTAATAGTACGTTAATAAAAACCAACCACCCTCATAAAAACTTGGGGGGCGAGCAAATAAAATTTTAATAATAGTCTATAGAAGAATTGTTGGGTGATTAGTATTTGTAAATCACAAGTGGTGTCTACGATAAAATACAAAACTGAGATATTTTATTGCTGTATTGTAATACATATCTTAGGCGTTTTTGTTTGCCACGAGGGGTACTAAGAAACAATTTCACAAAGTCTGATCTGGGAACCGTCCACACCGTAAATATTATAAAAATGTAAATAGTTGGATAATCTCAACACATACTTATAAAGTTTAACCAGTATTTAAGTCTTTTGGTCATCTAACTCTTCAGATTTCTGGAACAAATCTGTATAGGGACCAGAAAAAAGGAAGATCGCCGATACATATTTATAAGGCGGTATCCAGCGACGCATGCGCTGAGAAACAGAAGATTATCTTCCGCGCAGGAAGTCATTACCAGGCAATAATTGACTTTTTCTGCCAAACAATGTGGCTGCGAACCAGAACCTGGCCGTTGCCGGGGGATCTTCCCCGCGCCGCAGCAGCGCCGGGAGTGCAGTAGGATGTTAGGTTGGATCCTAACCATCATTCGCCAAACAGACTCAGATTTAGGTTAACTTATACTTAGCAAATGATAGGACGGGGTTTTATTGAGTTTCAAAAGGGGAAAAAATAATTTTGAACCATCAATAAAAATGATCTCCTAATAGAAACGAACGAAGTTTTTACTTAGCTCAGCATATTACGGCGAAAATTTAAATGTTTCTCATGTTATTCTTATGGGAAATCAACAAACCCCTTTATCTTGCTTATTTATCGAAATAATTTTATAAAACTTGTCATGGACATTCACTATAGCTTGTAAATGTTATCTTTAAAGTGGCAAATCAGCAGTGTTGTCAATTGATGATACTCAATCATTTTTACAATAGTTATTTTTTTGTTAGGAGGAGCTTACTATTGCATAAACAAATCTGATTAGCAGTTTCAAAGCCAAAGAGTTTATTTTATAGTAATTGAAGCATAAGAAATTTAATATACAGTGTTGTGTCCAGCTTCAGTTACGTGGAACTTACCTAAGACTTTTATTTGTTATATTAAACACTGAATTAATACAATACAAAATCTAGTAAGTTAGAACCAAATAGTTCTGCAACATGGGTTGAGGTTAAGTTCCACATAGATTGTGATATAACTTATGATGTGTAGGCTAGTGGCTAGTAAGAATGAAAAAATAAATATAAATGTATGGCTAATCATTTTGGCTTTCAAAAAGCAAAGTTTAACTATGTAAAGTTTGCAGTTACCGTAATTAGCAAAATAATTATTGAACAACTGATGTTAAATAAACTTGTATTAAAAAATAAAATCACTTGTATTGCAGAGTTATATTTTATGCACTATTTAAAGATTATCAGTAAATAAATTAACAGTATGTTTTAGAAAATTTCGTCTCATAAAAATATTCGCATCATTTTGTATCTTGACAATAGGAAGTAGTTTTGAGAACCCACAATATTTTGAAATTTTCCTATCTGTATAGGGGAAATAAAATAGCTATTTTAAAACTTAATAAATTGTTATCACGTATTTAATGGGATAAATTTTAAGTAATTAATTACTGATTATGCTTCGATTATGCGTGGTTATCCACTGATACTTAACAATTTATTTATTTATTTATTTATTGGAAACTACCAATGTTTGTATCATCTCAGAATAGGGTAGGGCTAATGGAAAATATTCGACAATTCGAAATTGATAATATTCTTTTGAATATAGACGTTCGAGTGGATAATTTATAGAGCTCATTAAAGTGATTGTGTATAAACCTACATTCCATATGAGCCAAACTATTATGGGAAGACATTTAGACAGAAGACAGCTTCTACAAGCCCAGCCCCGGCGCCAGACTTCTACTGGCTTCGACTCCAAGCACTTAAATTGCAAATCTCAACTTAAATTGCCTTAACTCATCACTCTGAATTTATAAATACAATATTATGGAGTCTGTTCGTCTTTACTTAACTTCAGAATAATCAATTTGTCAGATTTTAATATTTATTCCTCCATGCGATTCTTGTGTAATCTATTTGGGTAAGACAACATTAAAGTAACACATTTGCGGTGTAATCAGTCTTGAAATAATTCATCCTTTAGTAAAACTCTTATAACAAATTTAATTACGTAATTTAGATATTGGCAAAACTCTTTAATTAAATTTGTCAAAATTATTTCTGGTTATACCAATAGGTAAGTACATTATACAAAAAAGTATTTTTAGCTTTTCTCTAGTTACCAATTTACTTTTAATATAGAAAAATACTTATTAATTTAATTACAGTATTTTACATAGTAAATTTAAATTATGTTTATGTTAACATCAATAAATTACTTAAAATTATTTAAATATGCATTATTGCTGTGCCTTCTCCAAAATAATTTAATACGACCCCCCTAACAGTGGGTCACACCGGAAATGACGTCAACTCGCATCAAAAGCTTATTTAGAAAAGAATAAGACAAACAATTACAATGATATTTTATAACTTATCTATTACATTTATTAATTATCCTTCAGTTTTTGTAAATCGTAATTTTTGTAATTTGTAATTTTTTGTACTGTTAAGTTTTACACTTTGAAATAAAAGGGTTTTTTTACTAGGGAAGTATTTTATAGTTAATCAAAGTCTTTGTGGAGCGTTTATTTTAAACAATGTTTTTGTTTCAATGTTCTAAGTTTTCGAACTTTAAGAGAATTGATAATTTAAATATATATAATTATTTAAATGCAAAAAATTAAATCTACGTATTGATCGACGTGCTTATGTGTTCATATTAAAAACTTTCCGATGTGCCTATAAAGATACGAACAACGCGGGAAGCTGTTTGGTAATATATTCAGTGGAATAGTGGATCAGTTTTAGTATTATTCCTTAGTTTTAAACCACGTAATATCGATTTCAACTAGTTATGTATTCCAGCTAATATCAGTACTATGTAAGAAATGTGAAATTAAAAGTATAAAACGTCCTAGACAACATTTGATTTAAATATAATCGTTGAATATCTTCCTACATATCAATTTAAATCAGAGGAAACGTAATTTATCCTCACAATAACCACCGTATACCTGTAGTCGTAGCAGGCCTGAGGGTAGGCCCGGTCCCCTACACCACGCCGCGCCGCCGCCGCCGCCGCCGCCAATACCCGTACTGTACCGGTACATGTAGTCGTAGCAGGCCTGAGGGTAGGCCCGGTCCCCTACACCACGCCGCGCCGCCGCCGCCGCCGCCGCCAATACCCGTACTGTACCGGTACATGTAGTCGTAGCAGGCCTGAGGGTAGGCCCGGTCCCCTACACCACGCCGCGCCGCCGCCGCCGCCAATACCCGTACTGTACCGGTACATGTAGTCGTAGCAGGCCTGAGGGTAGGCCCGGTCCCCTACACCACGCCGCGCCGCCGCCGCCGCCGCCGCCAATACCCGTACTGTACCGGTACATGTAGTCGTAGCAGGCCTGAGGGTAGGCCCGGTCCCCTACACCACGCCGCGCCGCCGCCGCCGCCGCCGCCAATACCCGTACTGTACCGGTACATGTAGTCGTAGCAGGCCTGAGGGTAGGCCCGGTCCCCTACACCACGCTGCGCCGCCGCCGCCGCCGCCGCCAATACCCGTACTGTACCGGTACATGTAGTCGTAGCAGGCCTGAGGGTAGGCCCGGTCCCCTACACCACGCCGCGCCGCCGCCGCCGCCGCCGCCAATACCCGTACTGTACCGGTACATGTAGTCGTAGCAGGCCTGAGGGTAGGCCCGGTCCCCTACACCACGCCGCGCCGCCGCCGCCGCCGCCGCCAATACCCGTACTGTACCGGTACATGTAGTCGTAGCAGGCCTGAGGGTAGGCCCGGTCCCCTACACCACGCCGCGCCGCCGCCGCCGCCGCCGCCGCCGCCAATACCCGTACTGTACCGGTACATGTAGTCGTAGCAGGCCTGAGGGTAGGCCCGGTCCCCTACACCACGCCGCGCCGCCGCCGCCGCCGCCGCCGCCGCCAATACCCGTACTGTACCGGTACATGTAGTCGTAGCAGGCCTGAGGGTAGGCTCGGTCCCCTACACCACGCCGCGCCGCCGCCGCCGCCGCCGCCAATACCCGTACTGTACCGGTACATGTAGTCGTAGCAGGCCTGAGGGTAGGCCCGGTCCCCTACACCACGCCGCGCCGCCGCCGCCGCCGCCGCCAATACCCGTACTGTACCGGTACATGTAGTCGTAGCAGGCCTGAGGGTAGGCCCGGTCCCCTACACCACGCCGCGCCGCCGCCGCCGCCGCCGCCAATACCCGTACTGTACCGGTACATGTAGTCGTAGCAGGCCTGAGGGTAGGCTCGGTCCCCTACACCACGCCGCGCCGCCGCCGCCGCCGCCGCCGCCGCCAATACCCGTACTGTACCGGTACATGTAGTCGTAGCAGGCCTGAGGGTAGGCCCGGTCCCCTACACCACGCCGCGCCGCCGCCGCCGCCGCCGCCAATACCCGTACTGTACCGGTACATGTAGTCGTAGCAGGCCTGAGGGTAGGCCCGGTCCCCTACACCACGCCGCGCCGCCGCCGCCGCCGCCGCCAATACCCGTACTGTACCGGTACATGTAGTCGTAGCAGGCCTGAGGGTAGGCCCGGTCCCCTACACCACGCCGCGCCGCCGCCGCCGCCGCCGCCAATACCCGTACTGTACCGGTACATGTAGTCGTAGCAGGCCTGAGGGTAGGCCCGGTCCCCTACACCACGCCGCGCCGCCGCCGCCGCCGCCGCCGCCGCCAATACCCGTACTGTACCGGTACATGTAGTCGTAGCAGGCCTGAGGGTAGGCTCGGTCCCCTACACCACGCCGCGCCGCCGCCGCCGCCGCCGCCAATACCCGTACTGTACCGGTACATGTAGTCGTAGCAGGCCTGAGGGTAGGCTCGGTCCCCTACACCACGCCGCGCCGCAGCCGCAGCCGCCGCCGCCGCCAATACCCGTACTGTACCGGTACATGTAGTCGTAGCAGGCCTGAGGGTAGGCTCGGTCCCCTACACCACGCCGCGCCGCCGCCGCCGCCGCCGCCAATACCCGTACTGTACCGGTACATGTAGTCGTAGCAGGCCTGAGGGTAGGCCCGGTCCCCTACACCACGCCGCGCCGCCGCCGCCGCCGCCGCCAATACCCGTACTGTACCGGTACATGTAGTCGTAGCAGGCCTGAGGGTAGGCCCGGTCCCCTACACCACGCCGCGCCGCCGCCGCCGCCGCCGCCAATACCCGTACTGTACCGGTACATGTAGTCGTAGCAGGCCTGAGGGTAGGCCCGGTCCCCTACACCACGCCACGCCGCCGCCGCCGCCGCCGCCAATACCCGTACTGTACCGGTACATGTAGTCGTAGCAGGCCTGAGGGTAGGCCCGGTCCCCTACACCACGCCGCGCCGCCGCCGCCGCCGCCGCCGCCGCCAATACCCGTACTGTACCGGTACATGTAGTCGTAGCAGGCCTGAGGGTAGGCTCGGTCCCCTACACCACGCCGCGCCGCCGCCGCCGCCGCCGCCGCCGCCAATACCCGTACTGTACCGGTACATGTAGTCGTAGCAGGCCTGAGGGTAGGCTCGGTCCCCTACACCACGCCGCGCCGCCGCCGCCGCCGCCGCCGCCGCCAATACCCGTACTGTACCGGTACATGTAGTCGTAGCAGGCCTGAGGGTAGGCTCGGTCCCCTACACCACGCCGCGCCGCCGCCGCCGCCGCCGCCAATACCCGTACTGTACCGGTACATGTAGTCGTAGCAGGCCTGAGGGTAGGCCCGGTCCCCTACACCACGCCGCGCCGCCGCCGCCGCCGCCGCCGCCGCCAATACCCGTACTGTACCGGTACATGTAGTCGTAGCAGGCCTGAGGGTAGGCCCGGTCCCCTACACCACGCCGCGCCGCCGCCGCCGCCGCCGCCGCCGCCAATACCCGTACTGTACCGGTACATGTAGTCGTAGCAGGCCTGAGGGTAGGCCCGGTCCCCTACACCACGCCGCGCCGCCGCCGCCGCCAATACCCGTACTGTACCGGTACATGTAGTCGTAGCAGGCCTGAGGGTAGGCCCGGTCCCCTACACCACGCCGCGCCGCCGCCGCCGCCAATACCCGTACTGTACCGGTACATGTAGTCGTAGCAGGCCTGAGGGTAGGCCCGGTCCCCTACACCACGCCGCGCCGCCGCCGCCGCCAATACCCGTACTGTACCGGTACATGTAGTCGTAGCAGGCCTGAGGGTAGGCCCGGTCCCCTACACCACGCCGCGCCGCCGCCGCCGCCGCCGCCGCCGCCAATACCCGTACTGTACCGGTACATGTAGTCGTAGCAGGCCTGAGGGTAGGCTCGGTCCCCTACACCACGCCGCGCCGCCGCCGCCGCCGCCGCCGCCGCCGCCGCCGCCGCCGCCAATACCCGTACTGTACCGGTACATGTAGTCGTAGCAGGCCTGAGGGTAGGCCCGGTCCCCTACACCACGCCGCCGCCGCCGCCGCCGCCGCCGCCAATACCCGTACTGTACCGGTACATGTAGTCGTAGCAGGCCTGAGGGTAGGCCCGGTCCCCTACACCACGCCGCGCCGCCGCCGCCGCCGCCGCCGCCGCCAATACCCGTACTGTACCGGTACATGTAGTCGTAGCAGGCCTGAGGGTAGGCCCGGTCCCCTACACCACGCCGCGCCGCCGCCGCCGCCGCCGCCAATACCCGTACTGTACCGGTACATGTAGTCGTAGCAGGCCTGAGGGTAGGCCCGGTCCCCTACACCACGCCGCGCCGCCGCCGCCGCCGCCGCCAATACCCGTACTGTACCGTATACCTGTAGTCGTAGCAGGCCTGAGGGTAGGCTCGGTCCCCTACACCACGCCGCGCCGCCGCCGCCGCCGCCGCCAATACCCGTACTGTACCGGTACATGTAGTCGTAGCAGGCCTGAGGGTAGGCCCGGTCCCCTACACCACGCCGCGCCGCCGCCGCCGCCGCCGCCAATACCCGTACTGTACCGTATACCTGTAGTCGTAGCAGGCCTGAGGGTAGGCCCGGTCCCCTACACCACGCCGCGCCGCCGCCGCCGCCGCCGCCAATACCCGTACTGTACCGTATACCTGTAGTCGTAGCAGGCCTGAGGGTAGGCCCGGTCCCCTACACCACGCCGCGCCGCCGCCGCCGCCGCCGCCAATACCCGTACTGTACCGGTACATGTAGTCGTAGCAGGCCTGAGGGTAGAACCGGTCCCCTACACCACGCCGCCGCCGCCGCCGCCGCCGCCGCCGCCGCCAATACCCGTACTGTACCGTATACCTGTAGTCGTAGCAGGCCTGAGGGTAGGCCCGGTCCCCTACACCACGCCGCGCCGCCGCCGCCGCCGCCGCCAATACCCGTACTGTACCGGTACATGTAGTCGTAGCAGGCCTGAGGGTAGGCCCGGTCCCCTACACCACGCCGCGCCGCCGCCGCCGCCGCCGCCAATACCCGTACTGTACCGTATACCTGTAGTCGTAGCAGGCCTGAGGGTAGGCCCGGTCCCCTACACCACGCCGCGCCGCCGCCGCCGCCGCCGCCAATACCCGTACTGCACCGGTACATGTAGTCGTAGCAGGCCTGAGGGTAGGCCCGGTCCCCTACACCACGCCGCGCCGCCGCCGCCGCCGCCGCCGCCGCCAATACCCGTACTGTACCGGTACATGTAGTCGTAGCAGGCCTGAGGGTAGGCCCGGTCCCCTACACCACGCCGCGCCGCCGCCGCCGCCGCCGCCAATACCCGTACTGTACCGGTACATGTAGTCGTAGCAGGCCTGAGGGTAGGCCCGGTCCCCTACACCACGCCGCGCCGCCGCCGCCGCCAATACCCGTACTGTACCGGTACATGTAGTCGTAGCAGGCCTGAGGGTAGGCCCGGTCCCCTACACCACGCCGCGCCGCCGCCGCCGCCGCCGCCGCCGCCAATACCCGTACTGTACCGGTACATGTAGTCTATAATTACGTCAACATTCTGATCCGCTTACCTAGATTTACCCACTCAAATCCCCATACCTCTCTTGTCTACATAATATTATATCCCGCCATCTTGTCCCACCCTGTTCTTCTTTTTCTGGGGAAATTTCCTAGTTTTAATCCTCATAATAAAATAAGTCTGCTATTTACTTTTATTGAAATTTTTTGCCATAAATGTTTAATTCGTATAACATTTTTGCAGAAGGGTTATGGTAAAGTTCACTAAATGAATATAAGTATTTTTAAATGATTTTTATAGAAAAAATTCCGTAAATTTAAATAATAACACAAATTTAATCTAATCCAACTACAATATATATTTTATAATAACTTTGATCTTTGAATATTTTTAAATTATCTTCCAATGTCTAAAAAGTGAAACTTGAGAAGTGTATTACATTTTTTGTATTAAATAATTCAAAATCAAATTGATTTCATGTGGTTTGCACTATTTTTGTAGAGTTATCACGTCCAAGAGGTTTCTTCTAACTAAAAACTTCATGGCACAATTAATTGTTTATGAATCAGGCTATTAACTTCATTTTTGCTCCTCCTGAACTACACCTCTAAACCTTACCAGTGGTACCACTACAGTATAGTTTCCACCCAAGTTAGTTCCTCGCCGTTCCGCAGAGTGCAGCACGTTCGCCGGGGGAGCGATCGCCGGACGGTGGAGAGTTATCATCATCCGCATTGCTATTAATGTGCAAATTGGACCAACCCCCCCCCCCCTCCCCCTCTCTGGGGACTCGGGCAAAAACACGCGCTTTATTACTTTACATGGCGGCCGTTTTTACCCTTTGCTTCGGACAGTGGCTTCAACTACTATCTTCATTCGGTCAAAAAAACCGCTGAAATTTCCAAAAAGCCAAGGTATGCTATGTTAAGTGATAATTTTAGAACATTTTAGCTGCAAGAATCTTAAATGAGGTGTGCAAATTAGTTGAGAGGAGGAGTTTATTTGATGATTAGTGTTATTAATTTGACATATTTAACATAGTATATAAGTTTCGACATTTAAAAGAAAAAATAAATTCGATGTTATTAACAAATAAACTCAAAACTTCCTTCTTACACAATACTTATAAAAATATTAGATCTTGGATTGACGTAAGTTTTGTTTTTACAAAACAACCCGCATTTAAATTGTGACTGTTAGACTGTTCAAGTTTTACTCAAAGCATTAAAAAATCTAAAGTTATAAAAACACATTTAAAAATAAATAAAATAAGACCAATAAAACTCATTTTCAAACTAAAAATTAATTCTGAAAAATGTATGTTTACCCTCAAAATTTGTTTTATAACAGTTCACTCCGTTTACCCGATCGCTTATCAACCTCATAAATCTGCAGTTGAAGGCAGTGATAACTGTTTACGACCTTGTGATTCGGCGTAAGCGCAGGTAATCACAGATGATTATATGGAGTGGAGAAACATCGGAGCCAGCTGTCGCGCTGTCAGCTGATAACAGCACTAAAACAAAGTGGATCACAGGGTAATCGCGAGGATCTTCACTTGTCATCCGGATTATCAGCTGTCAGCTATCAGATGTCAGAACTCGGTGTCAGAGTGTGCTAAGTCGCAGGATGACAGGGGAAATTGGAATCACTGATATAGAGGTGTTGGGTGCTATACCACCAATTACGGTACCGGTAGATAATGAAAATGGGAATGGGAACTAATGTGATGATATTGATATTTGAGACTACCTACTGAATTTAGATTAGTTTCAAAATTAGAAAATTCATGCTCTCTAAATCAATGGTGGAACTCTAGTCCCACAAACCAGCGCCCCTGCATTCCATCCTGAACTCCTCCAAACCTCCTATGGGACATAGATGCACTTGCTTACTTCCGAAATAATCAAAATAACATGTCGTTCTTCGGTCTTCATATCGGATAGGCATACACACCACGGCAACTGGCATTCTTTGTTAAAATTTAAATTATAAAATATTAAGAAGGCATTTTAAAATTATTGTTTACTATTAAATAATCTTAACTTGGTAATCTGATGCGTTATATCTGTTAGAATATACAGTAATGTGCTTGAAGTACAAGTCATGTAACATCAACAAAGAAAAGAAAATATGGGGTTGAAGGGGTTTCCCATTGAACATACAAAAGGTAGGTGTAACAAAGTCCTTTATGAGTAATTTAACTATTATTTAACTAAATCACAAAAAGCTCTGTACGTTTATTAAGTTTAATGTTTTATCGCACTTACTTGAATTAACTTCTCTTGGCGTAACCGATATTTTAGGCGTGAACAAATCACTTTGCGATTACTTTCTAGGAATTGTACGTAAACAAAAAATAAACTTCGATAATCCGTTGCTTAACTTTATAAAGGTCAGGTCGAAATCACTAATTTCGACCCAACAAACCAATAAATTAGAGTGCAGAACTTATCTGGAAATTTTTTCAACCTTTACAGCAAATATGTTTTGACTCAGGCCAGAAAAATTCACTGTGGTAGAAATGAACTGTCTTTATCAATGGGAAATAGCTATGAAGTTATCAGCTGAACTGTTAAAAGTCGTGTTTCGTTGGCCGTCTTAGTCCAAATGTCTTCTGTTACACGCCCTAACCTCTATTAAATAGTGAGTTAGATAACATTTATCGTTTTAAACATCCAATATTGTCTGGGAGTTCAGTTTATGATCTTGTAATTAGTCAGTTAAACATTTAATTAGAACTTTCTCACAAGTTATCACTTGATAACAAGTTAGGGACCACCTCTTGGGAGTTTCTTGACAATGCAATTCAGTAGACCAAGTGTGATATTCCTGACTGAATCAGAGTTTCAACAAAAACTCCATTGATAATTTGTTTTTAACCGTCATATATGTAATAGGCCTATAACATTTTTGTTTCACCATCACAAAAAACAAAACAAAAAAGAAAACAATTTTACCATGGGAATTTTATCATAAAAAATCGGACAATGTAATAAAACTATACAAACCTTACATGTTTCACATATGAAAAATAAACAATAAATACACCATTAGCTTACCGCCTACCGATTTATTTTCCATAATATTGTATAGGCTAGATAATCAATAATTAAAAATATAACAAACAAATCTAATTTGACTTAGGTCCCTATCATCTGTGGAGCTATAGAAACTTAAAACTTGTCGACTTATATAAGGAACTCTAAACACCCAATTTAAACTATAAATAAATACCTCGTACTTTACCTTTTAACCAAAACTGTAGGCTACTTGAATAAAAACTCTTGTACGAATCTCTCAATGAGATTTAACCTTTTTGAACCAAATGATGTTTCATAGCCCCAATATGTTGAAAGATTCTCATTGTCCTTTTGAACTGAAATAAAGTTAAAATCTGTTTCAAACTGTAAGAAGAGTTCTTAAACAAAAACAAACCTTCCGGTAAAATAGTAATCAAATTTCTAAAGAATAATTTTTTACTATCTCCAAAGAAATATAAATTCCGCCGTTGAGGCATAACGACGAAATGACGTCAAAGATTCTCCTTAAATTAAAAAAGTATTCCGTAACAGTTGAAAATGTTGACAAAGACGAGCTAATCCCGTGTAGGGCTGGCGGCACGGCGCCCTCGTTAAACTCATACTGTGTGCTCCAATAACATCTACCTCTCGGTTACCATGGTGACCGTGTCGTGTACCTCTTTAAGCAAGGCACATATTTTATATCCGGCCCGCACTTAACCCTCTTTGTACTTGTTGTTTGTAATCCTACGAGGGCTCTTCGTCAGCGGGTGATTACACTTTTATACTTACTAACCACTTTTGCTACCCCTCTAAACCCCCGGTCGTGTTCCTACTTATATTTACTTGTGTAGTTGTGAGTTGTGTTTCAAGGCACGCACTATCTGGTGAATTTTGGTTGATGTGAGTTTTAGGGAAACACAATTTTAGATTATTGGAACATGAATAAATCAAGTCCATTTTCAAGGCTTAATACCAATCAATTTTTAGAATTAATATTATATCCATTTTTCCTGAAATGTAGCCTACATTAAAATTTGCTTAGGTTTTCAACTAAATGATTCAAAACTAAGAAAGTTAGTAAATTTTTCGAAGGGTTATTTAGTTTTTTTAAAAATCTACACCTATGGGACCATGATTAACACTTAGAATAGCAATCATTATTCGATCATTAGTTATCATTATCAATTAAGACATAGCAAATATTTTGTTTTTGTTTGACATCAATATCTAAGCTAAAAATAATTAGTTTCAGTTTTTATTTATTGTCGTTCGGGTGATGATAAAATCTTTAATAAAAATGTTGTAAATTAAAACGTTCATAACTTAAATGGTATTAACAATTCACATTTTTCACGTTACCAGTTTCCGCACATCATACATTGTTTTTTGCAGAACAAATAGGTATATACACTTTCGGTTCTTTTTAGGGCCTATGTAAAAATTGCTGTCATCATAAGAAAATAAAATGTGAACAAACTGTAAAATTATTGCCTAAAAAAACGTACAGTTGAGAATAACTAGTGTTGCCTGGAGTTTCGCACAGGTTTTATTCAATTTTTTCTTCTTTGATAAAGTCACAACATTCCGAAAGGAAATATCTTCTTCCTTTACTCCTTCATAATCTTTTCCACCTTTCAACCAAACACTCTACCCGTTAGTCATTTTGTAAAGTAATGTTTCTCTATATAAGTCATTTTTGGCCTCAATTTCTTTAAAATTTCTTGTAAAAACCATCAAAACCAAGAAGTTGTACACTGTTCCATATCATATAGGTTGTAGTTTGTTAACTGCTGCATGATATCAGATATTTATGTGATTTGATCAAGTAGGCCTATTATTATTCCATAGCACTTAAATTATTGTTCCTATTTTGTTTCTTGTATAGTCATTGTTTGAATGATGTACATTAATTGTGATTGCCAGTAGTTTAGTTGTGGAATCTGTTGCTTTATTATGTTATAATCAACATTAAATTGTTAGTAAGAAGATGCATGCATTTTTTCCATAGCTGATGAATCGTTTGCTATGAACTGTAGACTGCAAAATTGTATGTAGGGTATGTTATAAGCATGTTCTGATAATGTATAAATGGTGTATCCGTATGATTTGAAATAAATAAAAAAAAATTTAAAGTTACATTTCTAGGATCTAGTTAGTAGTATTTGGTCGCTGATTGTTTTCTTCGACAATTTCAAAATGCATTGCAGTATACTCTCGCAGCTCCCTTGTTATTGTACTGAAATTATTGCTACCGTAGCTGTCAATGGAAATACATCCACACATCTATTGTCGCAATTGATGAGTTGGGAAACTTGAACCAAAAATTCCCTAGGTTTAATCACCCTTTTACCCTCTGACACCATATGGTTTATCGCACATTATACCACCTACTCTTCCCCAAACGCCTCACTCGCTGTCACAAAGTTTGCACACGTCTTTCAACAGTATCATACCCAAATATTTGCCCCATACATCTCGCGGTGACACGGGTAACAGGTGGCTAAAAGCGTGTCACGTCCACGCAGTGACAGAGCGGTCGTTATCACCAGTGATAAGCGGCGAGCGAGCGAGCGGTGAGCGTCCATGCGGGTCCGAGCTCCCGTAGCTACTATTAATTAATGGTATACGGGTTTACATACGGGCTACGTGGTTTATAGCCGGTGACACTAATAATGATGTCGATGTGTCACCGGCCTCACCTGCCATAAGGTGAGACGTAACGTAACGTAGACGTAACGGCGAAACTATAGGTCCTGCAACGAGTCGTGTTACTGCGGTAGTGGGCGTTTTGATATTAGTTGAGTGCAGCCGATCGTAATTAGACGAGAAACAAAATGTGTTGGTTAGTTTTGCATTCGAGCAATATAGTAAAGACGGCCTTTTATTACAACCTAGAGTTTCATGTAAATACAGTAGGCCTATACGAATTTTGTGTTATTAAATTAGAACAAACAAACTTAGACAGTTAGGTAGGTAATAATTTTTCCCATTTGTATTTGTGATTGTTTTAAAATTAGCTAAAGACGCCATCACCTTTTATAGGCATGAGAGACGATTTTATAAATTAATACTGAGCACTCGTGACCACTTTTTTCTCACATAACTGATGAAGTTCTGACTGATTATAAAAAAATTGTGATAACAAAATAGTCTAAAATCGATGTTAATTAAATAATAAACATAGATCGAACGTAGATCAAACAAGCATTTTTGGATGTCTTAATCTTAAATCGTATCGTATTAATATATTTCTTATTCAAATGAGTAACAAAAATAGTGTGACGAATTAAAACTGAAGAAGTTTAATTAAACTAAATGAAATTTAGATAGTCTTACAATATTAGACACATTCTTAGTTAAAGGCAAAAATTTTTTTTATATTCAGAACCAATTAAAATTGCAAAACCTGTCTATTAAAATAAAACGATTACAAAACTAAATAAATATCCTATAACGGCGTTTTAAAAGAAAAACACAGGCAAAACCCAACAATAGCAGAAATCTTTAAATCACCCATTAAACATTTTTTTAAACGTTTATTTATAAAACAATGTAATTGACACACATTTTGCAATTTATTTGATCACACTAGTTACGTATTTAAATATCACTTCAAAACAACAATTCGCAACGGACTTCTGATAGTTTTCAATTATGGTAGAATGATTTACAAAGTGTCCGTAAAAAGTGGCTACTAATTGGTTAGACTAATGCGGTTGAAGGGTCACAGATATCTCGACAGCTTTACGAGTCAGTTCTCGCGAAGTTCCGTATCAGGGACCTTGACTGCGCTGTTGTTCTCACCCGGTGAAGATAACGGTCTAATAATCACTTTACAAAATTCAATCCAAGTGTTCCCACTGGTCAAACATAAACTGACAGATCGAACTGACAGCAGTCCGAACGTACAGTCGCTCAGTCCATCAGCCATTTGCGCATATGGAGTCTCTCATGTTGAGCTATTGAGGAGACCCACATATTTGTGTCTTCCTTCTTAGTCAACGGGGATACTAGTGGTAGAAGTTCCAAATAGGTCTCCTCGTCCATCCTTAAATAATTATACCAGTCCTTCGGATGAAAACGAAGCTCTTTCAAAATATTAACATGTGAATATTTCATTATTGATGGATTAGCCTCCGGATCATTTAATATAGCAAATGAAGGTTTATGTTACCTGAGCTCTGTCAAAATGATCCACTGCGTAGCGTACCACTACAGCAGTTTTCATGCACTGAGCTGTTTTCCACCTGAAGATGTGCCGTTGTGCATGAAACGGCTGTAGTGGTACGCTACGCAGTGGATCATTTTGACAGAGCTCAGGTAACATAAACCTTCATGTGAATATTGTCCCCTCTTCAACAACCAATCCTTAACCCACATATTTCGCATTATACTTCTCTTCCGTCTTTTTACAATCACACAACTGCACTATACAGTAAAAAGAGTTCTTCGTCAGTCATTTTTCAGCGGCAAACAGCTTGTCAACAGACGACACAAACTCAACTGGTGTACTGAGGTATGCTGGCAGATAAAACTATTCATGTGGAGGCGATTGGAGCCTTCAGTTTTAACTGTTAAGAACTGACATTAAAAACTGATCGTCTCTGTAGGAGGCTATAGTCGTGTAGAACTTGTCGTTCTACTACCTTAATCGTGTGGAAACTGCATACGTAGCACTGAAAGTCTATGGGCCTATTAAATTTGAAATCTATACTTATTTAATACGCTAAGGGGTTTTTTGTGTTGAGAACTCCTTCTACAATTTTCAACCGATTTTCAAGTTTTTGGCGCCGTTAGATAGAGATTGGTTTGTAGTTGTTTCCTCCAAAAATAGCAAAAATCGGACTTAAAATAAAGATGCTATCCATAATTGAAATTTTAAATTTTCTTATTAGAGTAGCACTGGGCATTTTAAACATATTTTAATGTACAGCTGAAAATAAGTGTAGTTTTGTGCACTGATATAACTTAATCACAATATTGGATTAGACGCGAGTAATTGAGTTAGGAATTAAAGTAGCATTTTTTTACAAAGAGACTAAATTAAGCTGCTCGATTTCGAGCAATAAGTAGGCCTATGCTAGTGCGTACAAACTGGTTCTCTGTGTTGAACAGCTAGAAAAACACAACTAATATATGTGATTACTGCAACTCATGAAGCATGGATTGACGGAATTGTAGTATCATATGTAGTAAAAATTTTTGCTTCTAAACTATAATTTTTCTGCTCTTTCCTTAATTACTGTATACATAGAATAGGCCACAGTAATTACTGTATACATAGACTGTGTCATGAAAAAAATTAAGAAGCAGTCAGAAATGTCAGGTGTTATAAATTGACAGTTCATGACAAAGGTTATGTTGTTATACAAATGTACAGTAGAATATAACTAGTCAATATCAACTCTGAAATTTAATTTACTTAAATGAACTTAAATAAAAGTATCCCAATAAAGAGCCTATCACTTTGTGCAGTAGGTATAGATTTCATAGTTGAAGTTAAAGCTATTTAGTTTATCTTCCATTTTTAAGAGTTAATCAAATTAGTTACTATATAAATTTATTTGTGTGTTTATATTTTATTTTATTTACGGGGAACAACTTCAAATTATAATGTTGCCTATTTGTAATCCGCTTATCCCCATACTAACAAAAGAAGCTTACTCATATAGTTTGTTTAACATTATAGGTTGTAAAACGTAAGCTACATGACCTTGTTATAGCACTCTGAAATTATGATTAGTATTTAAATATTACAAGGAAAAAAGATTTTTATAAAATCATTGAACAGATTTTACAGTTAAATTTTGTTAACGGTTTTAATAAATTAAAACAAAATATGAACCATTGCATAAAGCATTGTATAAACAATTAAACCGTTAGAATCTTTGTTATTTATTTTTAACATTTTGCTTTAACTCGTCTATTTGAGATTTTTTCAACAGAATTGCTACAGCTACCAAAAATCTGGTTGTTTCCTTTTCCTTCAATGTTATCCATGTAATTGTGATTTCGTGTGGCTAAAATTCTTGTCTAATTAATATTTGAAAAAAAATCATTAGTCATTATTTCAAACCACTTAAGAGAATAATCGATGAGAAATTTCGTGGTGACGCACATGGAGCAGTTAACCTCTCAATACAGGATGTACTAAAAGTCACTGATAAGGGCCATAACCCTGTTATCAGCTGGTTAAACCGGGCTCCGACATTGGTTGACACATTAACACCACATGATTGCCGCTTTATCTTTATGTCGCTTTAATTACATGACATATAGAGATAAATTGTCACAAGTGATGGATTTTTTCATGGGAATCTATACTATAGTATTTTCTTTGACACGTTGAACTTAAAACCTTTTTACATACTAACGAGTAAAAAAAGGTCAGATGAGGTCCGTCTAATTCTCTAGTTTATTCAGATTTTTTAGTTTTTATGCTTATACTAAAGTCTACATACGTGCTGTTAGTTAAAAATCAAGTAAACAACTTTATATTGAGTACAATCGGACTTCCCACGTTGTCTATGTTTTAATGGTTCGTGAAGGGCATGTTTTGGACACTTGTATTAGCAAGGAATTAATATTCATTTTTTAATTTAAATAATAAAAACCCGGTATGGTTAAATCTTTCAAAACAGTGCAACTAGCACTAACAGTATACTTTAGAGGATCCGCGACATTATTAGTTTTTGAACTGTTATAAAAGTTACATTTGTACTTAGGTATGCGTTTGGCCGCATTGAGTGATGCTTGTTGAGTGACCATCTTTAAAGTTAAGGGTGCGCTCTACCTCGGCGTCAAAATCGTCGAGCGAGACTGTTAACTGCCGCTATACGCGGAAACTCACATTTTG
Source organism: Neoaliturus tenellus (assembly GCA_030545055.2). Classification (NCBI taxonomy): domain Eukaryota; kingdom Metazoa; phylum Arthropoda; class Insecta; order Hemiptera; family Cicadellidae; genus Neoaliturus; species Neoaliturus tenellus. The sequence goes on from CM061531.1 coordinate 288,869,521, forward strand.
GAAAATATATGACGGGTGATTTTAAATTTTGTTACTTGAACGCTTTTTTTGGTTTCAGTGCGAAATCGATCGGTGGTCTAATAACGATGTTTTTGAAATTGCAGACCTTTCGCATCTCCCTTCTTGCATCGTTATCTATAAACTTTTTACCAATCTTATTTCAGATTCTTGTTCTTAAGATTATAATGTACTCACGTATCGTCTTATTTTTTCTTAAAAAATTGTTTTTAATACGTTAAAACTTGATACAAAAACGCTTATTTCAACATTATTAGCAAGCACCCTGCTTAGTAATTTAAATTAACATCGAAATTTTAAGACGATAGCGGAGTACAAAATTATATTACGAAAAGAATGACACCAAAATATTTTAAATCGGTTTACAACTGGGGCTGCAAACAGGGAGATTCTAAACCCTTGCATCCGCGCGCGGCAGATGGGTAGAGCGCACCCTTAAGCCCCCCACACACGGTCGAGCATGTTGGGCGAGCCGCTCGATGGCGAGCGGCTCACCCAACATGCTCGACCGTGTGTGGGCTCCGTCCCAACATGCTCGGCGGATTTGTTGGGTTGGAAGCTCGGCTCGACAGGACGGTCCAACTCGAGCCGCTCGCCTGACATGTTGGGACGTGTGTGGTAAACCGTCGAGCGGCTCGCCTGACATTACCTCAGTCTGACTGAATTTGTAACTACTACAGGCGTATTTTTTGTTGTGATTGTAGTGTTCCTTGATTTTCTGCTACTATAGACGGGTTTTTAAAATCGTGTAGTAGTTAGGGGTGACCGGGGATGGTTGGCACACTTTTTAGATTGTTAATTTTTACTAAAATATTCGTAGTCCTAAAGTTTATTAAAAATGAGCTTATAATATGAAACAAACTTTCCTCTATATTATATATTTCCCAAATAAAAATCTGTAAGTAAACAATAATAAAAATGTTTTAAAAAACATTACAAGTGTGGCAACCAGCTTCTACGGCGGGGCTTGTCACAACGGCTGTGGTCAGTTGTCCCTAGTATTTCTTATGGGAAAATATAACAAATATGTATAACTTATTGAGGTGAGTAAAATCAAACAAAAATTCAAATGCGACAATAGTCTAGGACAAAAATGATACTTAAAAACTACAATAAATTCAAGTGGTTTTGAAAACGGAAAAATAAATTTCAAATCAACTAGGCCCTATTTGATTAGTTGTTTAATTAACAATATTTACACACGTTAGGTCTATACAAATAAACAACTTATATTTACAGGTTTAATAAAATATTTTGAAATAACGTTAGTAGTCCTTGAAAATGTTTTATATATTATGTTTGAGTAAATTTAACATAACAAGCAAAAATTTAATGAAAATCGTGTAAGTAAAATAAGCTTATTGGGCTATCTTAGAAAGGTTTTCAAAGTTAAAAGTCATCGTTACTTGAAATATCACTTTCACAGTTTTGCAAATGAATTGCGGCATTCCGGGAATATTCTGTACTTTATTCTTAACAATACAAACCTTGTTTCCAAACCTGAAAATAACACAAAATATGTAAATGCTTCAACGGGGTTAGATGTCACTCGTGACAACTAAACTCTTACTGTTTGTGACAACTTGCCTCGTGTCGCCATTTTGGACGAAAATCGACATCAACCGTTTGTTTTGTTAAGAAATCAGGTTTAGTACATTTAAGTATGTCTAATGTTATAATATGAGATTTATGTTCATATCTCATAAGATAGAATGGTATAAAAAATAAATGACCAAAAAAATTTACTTAGGCCTACTAAGAGTAAAAATTAAAAAAATTGCCAAAATAAATATAAACGCAAATATAGCCATCCACGTCATATCTATTTGCAATCGATGCAAAAATTTTATGGATGTAAAAATAAATGTATAATATGTACACTTTACACAAGTTTACACATTTTACAACTGAAAAGTACCAGATTGCTTGGCCGTAGGCTCGACCGTGTGTGGACGCCTCCCAACTCCAACCAGACACCTAACCTGACTTCCAACCCAACGGCTCGCCCAACATGCTCGACCGTGTGTGGGGGGCTTTAGTATTTTCTTCGGTGACTGATATAGTTTACATACATCACAACTCATAAATACAGCAAGGTACCTCACTATTTCAACATAAAAGGTAATCCGTTGTGTCTATTCCCAAAACAACCAAAAACAAACGAGGCCCCGGATGTGCTGGGGACAGTTTTTTAGTTTGGCGACATTTCTAATTGGCGCCTATCCGATGGTATCTGGACGGGCCGACCCTATACCTGCTGGGCTGCCGGACGTACGCTATTATTTATGAATGAAGAGCCACAGTCATGAATGGGACGGTTACTATCGTAGTGATTTATAACCTCCACAAACAAATAGACGGCTGGATGGGTGGGTCGGGCTACACCCACTGATTTAAATTTGCCAACCAATTTGGAGACTCATACCCAATTAAGTTAGATTTAAGAGGCTCCTCGAAGGGCCTCGATCGCCAGATTGGCTCTTGTTTATTCAATGGGGTATTAAATGTCCTTCTCCACTTTATGAATGGCTAAACGGGCAATTAAAGTTTTATTTTTTATTCTAGACGACGCGACGTCTGAGTTTAAGAATTGCCCTTTCAAGCGATGGTGGCGGGTTTGATTAGAATTTTAAATTGTGAATTTGAAAAGAGGAAAGTATAATTTTGAGATTGTAAAGTTTGGATAAAATACTGCTCCGGTGTTTCGGGAACTTTTCCACATTTATGACGTTTTCTCAAGAATATGTTTAATTTATAGGATTAGTGCGAAATTGATTATTGTTTTTCTGCAATTTTGAAGCACTTCAGTATACAGTATTAAAATTATTTTTCTTACACAAATGTAAGACAGCTATTTTCAACACCAGCATCAAGTGTGGAAAATAAAGTTTCCCCGCTCTAGAGTGGAAAAATTAGCCAGTATAATTTTTTCCCACTCTAGTAATTAGTTCTGATTAAATTTACAAAATCAAATAGCAATTCTCTAAAGGCCTAAAATAGCAAAAGAAGCACTAAAGGCTCTAATATTATATTAATCATTATTCAGCTGCTCCGATTAATGCTCTTGGTATCAGTACTGCTGAGGGCAAATGAGCGACCAAAAGGGTTTTTAAAACTTATATTGTTTAATTTATACTTTTTAATTAATAATAATGTGGTGAAAAAAATCGTTTATAACTCGGGACGAAAGTGTAAATAAGGACCTTGATCGAAATTGCGAAATCGTCTGACGCCTATAGTGCCTAGATCACTGGAAACTGCACTCTACACAATAGTGATATAAAATCTTTTTGATTATTATTATTATTAGTCTATTATTATGAGTAAATAATACATCTATTTAATTTTTTTTACAAATCGTTTGTCTTCACATGTTTTAGACGTTCTAATGTCATCTTCTACCTTTAAAGTTTCCATTATTCATCTAAGAACACAAGGACACAAATTTAGATCCCTTTCAAAAGATGACTCACACGTAAACATTACATTATCAGATTAAATCAATCTAGACAAATCTGGACAGCGAATCTAGATTGTCAACAGAAATACTACAGCCAAAGCGTTTTTCAGAAACCCTGCAAAAATAAAACCACCAACCCAGGGGTGACTAACCTGGCTCAAAACGTCCCGGGGTAATCCCTTTGACACTGATGTCCCGAAATGATCTTGTTTTCCAACTCGGAACAAAATTCGAAAATAAACCGCAGGTAGGTCTCCATTACTGACAGCTCCAGATGCCGGTATCACTGATCCCGGGTGAATGGTGGTGAAAGGGCTACAAAGGTGAGGGTACACACGGCCCTTTGAGTCGCTTCCCGCGCCCTTACGCCGCGCGACGGCGTTTTTGACACTAATGGGTCGGAAGTAGACCGACGTGGATCGGGTTCCAAGAACACCACTGTTTTACACACAATGTCCACTGGGAAGTGGGTGTAGCTCGGGCGGAAAGGTGCTTGAACTATTGTCCTGACAGGTTGTTCTGCTATGAGGTTGGTAGAGCACAAGCTCGAATCGACCGGTAAGAAGATTTTACAGTACTGTATTTGGAAATCTTGCTACTGTATTTAAAACATGATTTCAAAAAAGAACCAATATAAATTTTTGATAAAAGATATAACTGCCATCAACTGGGCCCCCAGTTGTCAATAATGGAAGATAGTAAAAGACCAGCATACCACTTATTTTTCACCATTCCTTTTGAAAACATGAAAAAATTTAGACATGTTTATAAGCAAATAAAAAATCTAAAATACGTTTTTAACACCCACCAATATAGCCTATACATTGATAGGAGATTTAATCCAAATGTGTCTTGTAATATAAAGCAAAAATAAACTTAGTACTTTGAAAACTTTAACTTTGCAAGCTTACATACATAATTATGAAACTCCAAAGGTTGATGTTTCCAAACCACGAAAAAGCACCTCAAGATAACGAGAACTTTTTACCGATACCAAACACATAAATTAAATGCAGTACATGTCAATTTTATTTGAACTACATCCTTACACGCACTGCGACTATGCCGCCACTGCCGCTTTTTTCATATAACTATGACTTCTTCAGTATATTATCGACAATCATGAAGTTTACTTTTCTGTTAAAGTACAGTGAAGAATCTTTTTCAGAGATACAAAAAGATCAGCGACCGATTTGTTGTGATCGTGGTTATGCACAACAATAAAAATGTTCAATTCTCTATCAAATTTCCAGAATTCATTACCTAATCCTTCAAATCAGTCATTCCCCGACTGGCTCCATTCGCCCGCGCCGCTGTGGCCAGCCGGCGCGGCGTGCTGTTGAATATTTTTTGATCGCGCGAAATGTGTTTTTGATCGTCCAATCCCGCATGGTCGTTAACGGCAATTAACAGCCGGACACGAGAAGACACTCAGCATCATAAAGAGGCCCGTTCGTTGATAACTCCGTAGTTCGGGAACATTTATGCCGCCGTCGACAGAATGTCCCGATAAACCGAATTACAGCTGGTTACCTTTATCTGAACAAGTGCTCGCTCGGCGGCCACTTCACTATCGCTCTTCTTGTTAGTGTTCTGATAGTTAAGTATGGTAAATAAATTGGTCGTGTTATGGTTTCTGGTTTGGATTTCAGGTTGGGTTTAAAACGGTGTTTATCATCCTGTAGCTGGCTGCTTGATTAAATTTCATTCTTTGATTTCATTGCTCCTCTATTTCGCTAAATAATTTTCCTTTTTGGTTTAGTTAATTGCATGGCACACGATCGCTTTTCCCTTGTTTACATTACATTGAATTATCCAGTACAATTAAATTATGAGTTAACAATTTTTCACATATATACTTTACGTTTGTTTCAGGGGCAGATAAATAATAATTTCGGACAACAAAATGAAACACAAGACAGAGTAAGTACAAAGTTAGAAACTTATCAAAACCATAACTTAGAACTGTGTAAGTTTATTCAACTATGTTCTATTGATATAAAATAAGCAATTAATTTTTCTAGTACATTTAGTAGGCTATACGTGATGGTTTCAAGTGCTTACATGTCAAGTTACAGTAGGACCTCTATAGTTCGATTCTCGATAGTTCGACACCGGTCAATTACAACTTAACATCTTAATAACGACTCATGCTAGTATCCATGTTGGAGACTGACAAAATTGTAAACAAAGTGGCAAATTATTTGAATATTAGTTATGTTAAAGTTCAATTAAGTTATGGCTTCATAAAAATTTAGTGTTTCCTATATTCAAATCAAGATTTTTATACTCCCATTGTTAAAATTTTTCATATTTTCCATAATATAGTTCGACATTTCGATGGTTCGACACCCTCTAGGTCCACAAAGTGACCAAAATATCGAGATTCTACTGTATCATAAGAAGGTTTAATATTGAAGGAATAATAGTGTTTATTTGCCAACACTAATTAAAATTTAAAATGTTTACACCACTAAAACTTAACATAGAGTCAATTTTTCCAAATACATATTTTTTTAGACGATTTCGTAGTATTTACCCTTTTAAACACTCAATCACTACCAGAAAAAGGCACTTCGAACAAGTTTAATTTTCCTTCACTTTGCCATGTGAGTCCGAAATAGCTCGTGAACGTCAGTTCCGAATAGCTTTCAGCAGTTCTCCCTCCGTCAGTCACCTGTATCGTATTCCTGGAGGCTCCGACACCGACACCGTCTCCTCGGCGGCGGCGTCTTGTCCGACGTCCGACGTCTGTCTCTCTTCTGTCTGCATTTCTGCCTGTCTGTCAAGTAAATGGGATTACGCAGGGAAGTCGGCTCCATGTCGCAATGTTTAGTGTCTAGACGACAACACATTACACTTAATCGAGTCGAAATTTGTAACAACTTTCTACTGGGACACTTGCTATAAGAGATAGTGTCAGGCTTCAATTTGCAGAGTCCTCTTACACCCCATTATTTTTCCGTTTGCATCACTGCAACCCAAATTCAATGCTAACTATTTATTTAGTAAGTAAGATTTCTCGTGATTAAATCTGTTGTCCTAGAGTTGAGACACTTCAAATTCTGCCCTTGTCCTAAAATGTATAATATAACTCTCAATCAATAAAAATCTTGCGATTTTCATTTTTTTTTAAATATTTTTTGAAATAATAAATGTACCTATGTACAAATTTTGCTATCTTACGAGTATAGAATAATTTTATTATTCATATTTTATAAAAACCAACTATTGCATCCCCTGAAAAGCATTAAACCTGAATATCTTTAGAAAGTTTTTTTTTAGTAAATAATATTTATGTGTTCAGTTATAGCGCAACAAAGTAATTTATGTAAATGTTTCCAAATGCAACTAGGTCCTAAAAGCAAGATATTTCATTTTTACAGGTATCTAATTTATAATTCATCCAAATATAATATTTTATTACAACATAAATATGGTAAATTATCATTAATTTAATTTATTTATAGACCAATTAATTAAATCGAACGACTAATGCTTATAATCAAGGTTAAAACATGATAAGCATTAATCAAATTACAAATATGATAATGTTTTTGGAATAATAAAATTGTCCTGTATGCACTGTTTACCCGAACATTAATATGCGAAGTTACAAGATAAGCTTCCGTTCATAAGACCTTATAAAAGTGCAAAAGGTCTCACTTGTAAGAAACAGTCGTTCTTTAAATATGAACCGAGTCGATTACTCATCAATGAAGTGTAAATGTTATTTTAATGGGGAAATAAATTTCATTTATGAATTTTAACTCCGATTCTTATTTTTAGCCTAACTCCGATTTTCATCATTTTTTGCGGAAACAACTACAGGCTAAGCTCTACCCAACGACACAAAAAATTGAAAAATCGATTAAAAATGTAGAAGGACTTCAAATTACAAAAAAATACCGCTAGCGTAATAAATATGTATAGATAGAGGAGACTTTTAGCTCTAAGATTGCTAAAAATTGGTTTAACAGTTCAGTACAGCATGGATGGATTAGGGATTTACAACTATATAGCAGCTTGTTTAACAATTTTCAAAAACTCATTCATATGTTCTAAAAACACAATATTGGATCAAACAATTGACATGCTCAAAACTCACTCCTCTAGAAAATACCAACAATAATTTCCTGTTGAAGAAGCCTGGCGAGTAGCTTAACCCTTGTAAGCATGTTTTGTCCCACCTAGGTCGGCCATGGCAGCAAGAACACAGCGCTAGGGGGGAACTGATCGATGCTGCCTCATCCCTCATCAATACCCCATTGCATCAACGATACAATTAGCTAATACTATTACAATCACGAAACAAGATCCGGTAAGCCGCTCCAACTGAAGGCACTGCGGCGCGGAGGTTGTAATTAATATACATATTGTGTTGTATTGTATAATTACATGCACCGCATATACTGTAGATTCATGCATAAATTTTTTTATATTTATCTAAAAATATACAACCTTAATAATTTATTCCGAGTAAAGTATATACTAATCATTATATTTGGCTAATATAACTCTCATATTAAATTTGTAAGATCTCAACTAGGGAATACGAAATATGCTCCAAATGTTTTAGGGTTTGTTTTACTCTTAAATGTTATGGGTACAGTTTTATGTGTATGATATAGGCTACGCAATACAAACAGCCCTTACTGTGTATAAAAAAATGATTACTAAATGCAGGATGAAACCTGCAGATTGAATATTTTCGTCCACGTATCTGCATGCTTCATTAAAAATTTTAGTTCTAAAAGAGAACCACACAAATAAGACTAGTTAAATAGTTTTAATTTTCTCACATTTCGATTTTTGTCCCTGAAATGGTTTGACTTTTTATATAATGTGTGTTTACCAGTTCAAATTGAATATTAGAAACTACTACGAACTTAGCGCTGTTTAGCTCCACATACCACATCTTCTACATCAAGTTCACCAAAAAATAGCATTCCAAATTTCGACCAAGTAGAAATTCTAAACTCCCAACAAGTGAGAGTGAAAATTGTCCCATTTCTATGAAATTTGGTTGACAAAGACCAAAGGTCGACTAGACGACTACAAAATAGTGACTCTAGCCTGGAGGGCGGACTATTGTTCGACGGAATGAATGAAACAAAGCGGGCGGCGCGGCGGCGGCGATCCGGTATCACGTGATGGATGAGCTAGCCCAGCGCTATCTGTCGGGGTCTTCGGCGGCTCAGTTTCCGGTCCTCTTAACATTCCTTCCTCTGTCACCTCACCCTGCCCTGCTGGCAGCGTGGCGGACCTCCCTCTTACCTTGTGGATGGTCTTTGCAGTCTAAGTTGTATTTATTTATTTCCAACGATACAAATCACCATTTTACAACAATATTTCCAGTTTCAGATGGCTTCACAAGACAAGTCAAACGATACAATTACGACTCGTGCATAAAAATTACCAATAAAAATGTTATAAACTAAGCATGGTTTTGATAACATGGCAAGAAAACAAGAGATCTAAATTAAAATAAAAGTGTCTTGCCAATAACAAAAATAAGAAAAAATGTTATGATGTATTTTAGTATGATACTAGGTCTGTACATACTATGTTTGAAAGCAATGTCGTAGTAAGTCGGGTTGAATTATTTTGACGCATTAGTGCCTAAGCAAATTTGGAAAATATATTTTTGCATTTTCGTATCGTGTGCCTCATATTAATCGAGTCCTACATTATATTAATCGTAAAGTATGCTCGAAAAACAATTTTCTTTTCATGATTTCCATCCTATTATAACAAATAAAAGGAATAAAAACATAAAAAAAGAACTTCCTTAGTTAACGGGGGCGGCATTTATATACAAAATATCGCTCAGTCTTTATAAAAGATTAATTAAAGGTTGCTATGTAGATGTTACTTTGAAAAACAAATGGCATATTTAATATGTATGTTTGAATTTGTATATGATAACCAACTAGGCACTGAAATTTAGTTGGGAACAACAATGAATGAACTGTGTTGGGTATATAATTAGTGAGGTATGAGCCGTAGAGGGATGAGGGGAGGAGCGCCATGTAGCGGTATTGTAGGCCGTTGTGGCCACCGCAGCTTGTAGGCCTAAGGCCACTGGCCACTGCCCCGGGCTCGGCTACACGCTTCTGATTAGTGGCCAGGTCTGCGCTCTGTCTGGCCTCTCCCTCTATCCATATCTCCTCTCATCCTCTAACCTCTACACAATCTGATGGTTAATATATACACAAATAATTGCGTTCATCCATAGTAAACTTTAAGCAATGAAACATGTAGTGTTGTTTAGGTGAGCTCACTATATTTTTCGATGTTGATAAAACTAATCCTAAATAAAAAGGGATATGTCCAACTTAAACACGTACAAAAGGACATGTAAAACTGTACTTTGAACATTTAAACAAGAATACTTGGTAGAACATAAATTCCATTAGTGAAGCCAGAAATATCTTGGAAATTGTTTGAGAAAATCCAACAGCAAATCAAATTTCTACTTTCAGTAATATGCCCTACCACCTTACATTTGTTAACTTCGCATGTTAACAAAGAGAAAACTTCGGTGTTTTAGATAAGGGTTTTTGTAAAGTAACATTTATTATTATACAATAAGTAAAACAGCCTGTGAAAAGATGTCGAAATTAACAAAACCAGATTTTTTTTAATACGGGGAAAGTTGTGCACCATGTTTTATACATAAATAATATAATTTAATAAATCACTTTAGTGGTAAAAAACATCAAATAAACTTAAACTTTGTTGTATAAAATATTGGTTATTGTGTAGTAATTTAAAATTGTTATAAACCCATGGTTTTGCTAAAAACAGCCCCTTAAGGGTGTCAGAAACTACAGCAGATTTTTTTCTTGAAAGTTTTTAGTAATATTTATACATAAATAACATAATTTTAATAACCCCACAGTAAGATGGTGAAAAATCACGTACACTTAATCTTGTATACAGGGTTCGAGAGATGACACAAATTTTGAAGTTAAATGAACCCTTTATATTTGTTTTATAAACAGGGGTTAATTTTAACTTCAAACTTTTGTCATGTTGCCAACACTGTAGGATAAAAACCTTTCATTCTATGTTATCATAAGTTTATTTCATAATTGCAACTTAACCTTAGCAGCTTCTCTTTTTGATGCTCTTTGCAATATGGTGTTTTGCACAAAATGACATATGGTGCTGTGAAATGTGTTTTAAAATTAATATGAGCAACGTGAACTGTAAACTATGGGTACAACAAATGGCTCAAAACAAGAGCTAGAGAGTGTGCATCTTAACAATGATAAACGCATGAGCAACTGCTGCTATATGGCGCCGGCGTCAGCGCAGGATTTACTAGCGTTTTAACAACATCGTGATGACAATGAATACTTGTTATGTATACAAAAGTCTAAGTAGCTTCTATACGCGGAGCATATGGTATACAATCTTTGATGTGTTTCCGCTCAAATATTTGATAATATGTAATGAACATTAAAAATACGAAGTTATTGAGAATTTTGTATTATTTTATTTAGGTAAAATTTTAACAGCCTGCAGGTGGGTATTTCAGCGTTAAAGATTACACTACGTTCTAAATTTGTTTACCCCGCTTAAAAAATATTATGACAAATTATTGTAATAATACTGTATTTCTTTTGTATTACAGATAATTTAACGGTTAAATGATATTAACTTATATTTTAACCCTTAATTCAAGGCCGTAGCCAGCGGGGGGGGTCAGGGGGTCGAAACCCCCCCCGAAATTTTGGAACATATAATTAAAAAAAGACCAATAAAAATATGTAGAATTTTTCCATAATAAACGCTTTTTGAAAATTAAATAATGTCAAGGAACAAACTAAAAAACAAAGTAAAAAATACTCATTTGTTTAATTACAATGTTCAAATAATAACGGAAGTCGTAGTTAATCAGCTGTGTGCGCGCCAAAATGGGGATGATCGCGGTTCACGTAGGAGTGTAACAACAAATGAGCGGGGATTTGACATAATTAAGGGGATTAAGGCTTAATTCATTTAAGGCGTAGATTTAAATGAATTTACTATTGCAGCAATTATATTCTTCAAATACACGTAGGCCTAAACTCTTGGTATTGACTTGATATGAGTTATTATAGGTAATATAAAATGACCAGCTAAAATATAGGCTATCATACTAGGCAATTCAGTGTATATTGTTTCCATTTTCTATTTGCAAAAGTGATGATATTTTTAATATACAGAAAACAGCTACTTTACTTATTTTGCATGCGATATTTTTTTAAACTTCAAACGTTACAATACAGAAAGCCTAATTATTTCTGCCGGCAGTTGTCAGTTACAGAGGCAAAAAACCTATGGAAATCACCCTCAGCTATATACCCAGGCATGGGGGCAAACTTCAGTTTTGAACATCTGCGTTCTTTGCACCTGCAATTCATTTCATTCGTATAACAGTTTTATTGCATAATATTGGGTTCAAAATCTTTGGGAAATTATTTTCTGTCTGTGCGACTGAGGGGTTACGCACAAAGTAAAATACAGGGTGCGTTTTAAAATTATTCATCAGGTTTTTATGGCAAATTTTATAAACAGATGTTCAATGCTCATTCTTGCCATTTTCTTAGGTGTGTTTACATCCTTTTCAAAACGATTAGAATTCAAGAAAAACATTTTTACCACGTTTGTCAAAAAAAGTACTGTGGTTGTTTATACGCATTCGATGCGCGTAGCAAATATTTTACTTCGCGCACGCTAAATTTACTTTGCGCACTCTAGGTGTTTAAACACGAGAACATAAAACAGTATGCATTAGCCAGCAACGAAACCTTTTTAAATTAAGAATTAGTCAATAGTCAATTCTTTATTGTACAATTCGCCTGGTACAGGATTACAAATGCAATACACAAGCTGGTACATGGTCAGTTGTATCTACATCCAATCTACTCTAATTTAATCATTATTCCTCAGTAATAATAATATACATAATAATAATATAGAAAAGAAAATCAAAACATCATTAAATAAACATAAGATAAATCAATATTCAGAACTTATCCTCAATAAATGAGTCAACGCTATAATAACATTTTTGTAGACCTATTAATGCCTCTCTCAATTTTTTTGTGAAACCTTTGAAATTTAAACTTTTAAATGAATCAGGTAAATGATTATATATTTTTAATCCCATGTAGAAAGGTCCTGTTTCAAATTTTGCACGGGAATGAATTAGATTTTGAAAGATTTTGTTGTTGTTCCTTGTTTGATAGTGATAGATTTGATTTGTGTGCCTCAAAAATATTTAAATTTGAGTGAACAAATTTAGCTATTTCAAAGATATAGGGACAAGGTAATGGTAGGATAGAAAATTTTGTAAAAATAGATTTACAGCTAGTTTTTTGCTTCAAGCGAAATATTGTCCTAATGATGAATTTCTGGCAAATGAATAGGCCTACTCTCCTGGCCTCTACAGAATTACCCCACAGAGCAACTCCATAAGCCAACGGGGAGTGGACATATCCAAAATAAACTGTCAAACAGACTTCAGTAGTTGTAATTTTAGTAAAAATACTAATTGCATACCTCGTTGAGTTTAATTTTTTATTTAGGAAGTGTACATGTACCGGGCAATGCCCAGAAATTTTACTACTTCGGTGTTACTAATTGTAGAATCTGTGACATGACTTCTTAACGTAAACTGTAAGATCTTGGTCTTGCTTTCATTTAATTTTAATTTTAATAAGTGAATTTTTGCAGAACAATTTTTCTCGAGTGCAATGAAGGCACTTTCCATGAGTTGGTTATTAAATTTTTCCTACGACTGCCTAATATTATACAAGTATAAATATTTAATAATAGCCTATATTATGCAATTCCCACAAGTTAAAAATTCATTGGATTTTTCAGGTAGGGTATTTTATGACACTGTTTAGCCGCCTCTGACGTCAAGGTGAATAAGTCACTTAAATCACTAAAGTCACTGTCATAGTTGATCACTTTGTGCACTTACACACAGTCTCACAAAAAATGGTTTGTAGGTGATGTTTATGTCGCTTCCATTGAAAAAGGACATCAAGGACAATAGGTCAGATGTTTATATCCAGTGTTGCCAACTTAATTAATATACGCACTCAACTATAGGTGTAACTATACGTACTCAATACTATGGCATTTGCATGCATACATTATTGTGGAGATCTTCATTACATGAGATACTGTAGTATTTATTTCTGTATTCAACTACAGCTCAAAATTTTATATAGTGCTCTTTATTTAAAGTTATTCTTTTATTATAATAGGCTACACAATTAGGGCCCCAACGTATTGTGTAGCCTAATATAAAGGTTTGTAAAATGTCGTATATTAAGATGATAAATTCTTTGTATCTTATTGAACATTTGAAACAATTAACATTAGCTTAAAATGTTTACTTACATTTTTTTAAGTTCATCAAGCATTTTAACAACTTAGCGGAATCTTTAGTGACTAAAATTGTTAATATTATAGCCTAAGCATAGCATTATTGTAAAGATTGAAAGGGAATGAATGGAATTATGCTAAACTGTTACAGTTCAAACATTGTCATGGCTTGGATTTTTAACTGTAAACTTTATAACAGTTTATTATAATGCAAGTTCATATATTATGAGTTCTTGTATATTATGAGATTAGAGAAGCAGTTTATTTGAAGTATTGGGTAGCTGTAGCTTATGGTCGCGAAAATTAATGTACATTAGGGTCATAGGCTATGATAGTCTATACTGTTAGCCTGTATTACAATTACCTACTACCAAAAAGTATTATAATGCACAGTGTTCCTTGAAATAACAAAGTAATGCTTACATTTTTTCATTCCGAATATAAATTTTATTTTTAAATATACCCTAGATTTTTAAACATTGCATATGTAGTTTAAATGGTAACAAAACAATATAGTCTAGGAGTTGAATTAAAACATTTTTGTTAAAAAGTTATGAACAAAGCTGTATAATTTACCTTCAAATTTAGGCTATAGTTACATTATTTTCACTAATCCATAGCCGCAGTACACTCTATTTCTACTTTTGGATGACCCGGGTTTTGACCGTGAGGACTTGCTCTTGGACCATCCGTCCGGTGAACAGTAGGCTGTCATTAGTCTAGTCAAAAGTAGTTTTTACCGATTTTGTCGTGTTTTATGACATGTGCTGTGCGGGGCACCATAACGAAGTCGCAAAACGAATACATTTTAACAACATATCCGTGAAATGAACAGGATTTGACTATGGTCTTAGCAAAGACCAAAACCGGGTCATAAAAATAACAATAATAGAGTGGACTGCAACGGAAAAGTTATGATATTATAGTATATTTAAAGCAGTCCTAGTGGCTGTAAAAATGTTTATAATATATAGAATATTAGTAATATCATATCCAGTATTTTCACTAATATCAAAAAACACTAACGATAGGTAGAAAGTACTAATTGTTTTTTTCTATGCTAATATGCTCTAATTTGGAGCTACAGTATTAAGGTATACAAAAAAATGGTTGAGAATATCAAGCTAATCTAGGTTGGTTTTTTACTGAAAATTGTTTTCATAGATCTAACACGTTTCTACGTTTTTGTTCCCAATTGTCATTGTAGGGTGAAATAATGTTAAAAATTCTACAATTTAACAAGAGTAGGCCTATTTCGTTGAATTCCAATTTTTGGCGCTCCATTAAATATTTTAATTTTCAAATTTTTAGTTCAAAGATAAACGAGAACAATTTTTTTAAATGCACGGTTGCTAATAAAATATAATGTTATTTAATATGCCTACATAAGTAAATAATACATACGGTAATGTTTTTAAATTAGTGTTTAGTTTGCTTGTGTAATAATGACTTTTCATCAAAAATGCAAACAAAGAAGATAAACTTAAATGGTAATTTTACTCACTGCTTATAAGAACATGCGAGAATATAGATCCAGAGAAGAAAATGGTATACCACTGCTTAAATTGACAATTTTCACACACAATTTCAGTTCATTACATAGATTAATGGTTTCCTCGTTAAATCTTGCATGTAAGCCTTCTTGTGTATTCTTATTGCGGTTTCCTCAAAATCTTCAGAAAAATTATAGATAATTTAAAACAGAAATATACAGTTCTGAGTGTAGTCTTACAAAACAACAATGGTCCTACGTAATTATAGGTTAAATCTATAACTGTTCGATTTTTGTTTGTTTCAAAATGTTTTGGTTGTAGAGCAAAAGAATAAACAAGCTGATGATAGCCGCAAGACTTAACCCTGCTTTTCTCCGCTTTCACTTTCAATCAGTTTAACAGAGCAAATATGAATACATTCTTATTTACAACGATGTAAGATTGTATAAATTTCTTATAAAATTAAAACGTTCTATTTTAAGTATATTGATTACTTTTATAAAATTTTGTGAAAACGTGCTCTTAGGAACCTAATGTTTTGTAATAATTACAGTATTAGCAGATAAAACTTTACAGGGTCTAAGTTTATGTAAGAGATTTATACATATTGTTCAAATTATATTTTAAAAATATGTTCCTGGAGGAAAATACTTTACAGTGTAAGTAAAAAGAATACTGCATGTTTACGAAACAACCATCAGTCCACAATGATCGGTGAAAATGTAGACTGGGTTTTTGTAAGGAAATATTATACGGTAACGAAGTTGTACTACGAACCAGCAGTAACGCCTCCAAACATATATAAAATCATCACTACGAATTCCTTCCTCCCTTTTAAAATTTAATTTCAGATTGTTACTTTAAATATTATCCTTCTCATATAGGGTTTCCGTTAGTTGCTAAATTTCTTCTCTATATAACAAAAGACCTTTTATTCTGCGCTAGTGTTTTGAAAAACTGCTTACTTGTTTGAATTAAAACAACATCTGACAGAAAAATTATATTAACTTTAAAATTATGGTATACTGTATAACCAAATTTCATAACTCATTTGTCAAGGTTTCATATTATGAGTAACAAATATAGCCTATATAGTTAATGTATTAGGCCCTATGTTTAATTTATGATGGATTTCTTATCTTTATAAGTTTGCGAATCGGATTTTAAAGAGGGCATTTACTTAAGTGCCTAAAAATAATAATTCCTTTGGTGCAATATTTTAATTGTGTGTTTGCTGATAATGGCTAACCTATAAAACATTTATGCAATAATTTATAATGGGCTTAACACATAAAATTGTTTTTGCTGCCAAACTGATAAATTTGAATGTTAAAATTTCTTAAATTTTGTTAACCTAACTTATTACTTACCGGCTTTTCCCGCGGCTTCACTCGTCAGGTTTAGCTCATTCGCTACGCTCACTCGCCGTCACGCTCACCCACCGTCAGATTTAGTTCGTTCTCTACGCTCACAGTATATATGGTAGAAATCGCTGGAATGCCTAAAATTGGAATTTCGTTGAATTTGTTTCTTAGCAACCAATAAAAATACACAAAAAAGAGATTTGTAAAAATACAATACTACGAAATCCCCTAACGTTTTTCTCAACTTTTGTGAAGGTAATAAATGTTTTCCCAAATGTTTTCTTAAATGTACAAAAATATTATGGAAAATCACTGAGTAGGCATTTTTGCTGTGACGGAGCATTTTACCCATGACATTTTAAGGTCTGTTGTATCGATTGCTTCGAGATAATATTGTTGTAGGCCTATAGAATTATAAAAAATAAATACTTTTTCTTAAATGCAAAACTATAGTCTCGTCGATGTTAACTTTACTATCTCGTTATATCCAAAATTTCAATTGATGTACTTACTTTTTATCGAAGTTTGTTTGTAGCTGACGTAGGCCCTAATTCCATACATCTATTTCCAGTACCTCTTGAATAGTTAGAAATTTGTTGAAAATGAGGAATCATATCTATTTAGCTATAAAAAGTTGATAAAAATGTCCTTTCTAATACCTTGTTTCCTTCAATTCATATTTTAAGAGCTACGTAACCTCCTATACGTTTTTGCAATGGTTTTTAGCTACAATTAAGTCCATTTTTATTGGGATTGGTCTATTTTTCAGAATTAGATGGTTGTGGTACCTGTAGTCTAATATTCATCAAATAGTAATATTTATAAAAAATCTAAAGTTTCTTATTTATTTATTTATTTTCAAAAGCTACAAAACAGATTACTTCCAATGACATTGTAGCATAATCTAAATCACAGAAAAGGGAACAATGAATTAAATATTTTTATAACTCATTGTTCACACTAACATTTGACTAGCAGCTTGAGGGACACATTAACCTATTGGAGATGAACGTGCTATTCAAACTTTGTTTTGGATTTACGTTTTGGAATCTCCTGAAAAATTCACTTCGTATAGTCTACGACGAGTAGGCCTAAGAGTTTGAGTGTTAGTGTAGCCTATTGAGCCCTGTCAATGTCTATAAATTAATCTTTTTTTATACCATCAACTCTTTTTTTAAGAAGGATTTAGCAAGGTTCTTCTACAGGTATAAATGACTAAGTCTAGAAGATAATCGTGGTTTAACTTCGTATTTTTCTATTTAACCAATTGTTGAACCCCTTTTAATATTTCATATTTCTTTTACTCCACATGAAAATTATATACAGTGAACCAGTGAAAGTTATATATACAGAAAGTTATAGGCTATGTACAGTGAAAGTTATATATACAGAACTACACTGAGATTTGGCCTGATCCAGCAGGCTTTATAATGGATAATAAATTATCCGCTTTACTTTTCTAAAACTAACATTTATGTTTGTAAAAAAAAATAATAATCAACCAATAGGCTTATTAACTATAACTTCATTATTATTTATAATCATAGATGATTATTTTGTTAAATAGACCCAATAGTAGTTAGGTCTACGTGGCAATCAGTTTAAAAATGTTATTATATAGGGCTACATTATTTTTTTAATCTTTTAATCTTTTTTTATTTTTAATTACTATAGGTTGAAGTTTGATATATCAAACAGTTTCGTTCACAAAAAACCTTGCTGTCATATTTTAAAATAACTTCATATTTGTAATGTTTAGAAACTTTGATTTTTTGTTATTGTATCACATTGTTTAGTGGATTGTCTCCCAATTTTGTTAATTTGCTGTTTTGTTGCTTGTTAATTTGCTTGTGGTAGGGGTCTACTTTTATTGCTGTAACCATAAAATATTTTACTAATTAGAAAATTTATTCATCGTTGCTTGTAAAGTTCTGATTTATGCATTATAAATAAATTATAACTCATGAGTCATATTTTTAGTAATTATTATATCCTATGAAATTACATGTTATAAACTGAATATCGTTGCTTTCTTGAATAATTATATGTTATTTTGTTGAAACTATGGAAACCATTATAAATCAATAAATATTTGAACATAACTTATCTACAAGAAAAATAACTACATTATCTCTTAAAACCACATTTTTAACCATACGTTTTATTATTAGCCTATTATTATCATTTTATTATTGTTTTTTTGCATAGTTCGTAAAGATTGGTGATAGTGTCAAATATTGCATATATTTTCTCTCAAATGGATAGAAGTCACGTAAAAATTATATAAAAAATATGTAAACTTGATATTTGTAAAAAAGTTATTAAGTTTATAATTTAATAGACTACACGAAAGAAACAGATGTAGTACTATAGTATAAGAAAGTAGTCGGTCATAAAGGTCTCGATAGCCCTTTACGGAGGTACCCACCTTCCAAACATGCCAGGGCACGCCATAACAACCGGTATTAACTGCGATACCATCATGGTAGTAGACGCAATAGGCGCCTATGATACGGGCGGGGGATAAACTCTTTGTATTTATTATTCAAAACCTTTTCAACGGTTTTACTTTTTATTTCGAAGTTAGCGATAATTTATTCCGCGAGCTCGAACACGGTCGAACATCCCACATCGCTTTATTGAACAAGAGGAGTTGAGCAATATTTTTGTTGTAGAGATAGTAGGTCAGAGGGGGCGTGGCTTGTGCGGCGTGCCGGGAGGGGGCGTGGCCTCGGTGGCGAGCAGACACGTGATTGGTCCGCCACCGGCGAGTGGGACGGCGCATGGTGGATATCGATCGAACTAGAGGGAGGGGAAATCCGGTTGTGGTAGTTTGCCGTTTCGCCGCTAGAGCGCTATGGTGGAGCGTTCAGTTTGAGTAGAGCGTCGACACGGAGCACAGCGGCGCGGGTGCCTGTCAGTTTGTTTTTGTTGGACCTAACCTCACCAGGATGCGGCTGCCGAGGAGGTAGTGGCTCAGGATGTCTGCGTATGCCCAGTTCGGCTATGGCTACGGCTCGCCGGCCTCCCAGGTAACCGTTGTGATGTGTTGTGCCGTGCCGAGAAACCAGTGTCAGTGTTCAGTGCCTACAAGTAGTCACAATAGTTGTAGTTGTACCCAGTAAGTTAGTAGTGTAACTTGAGATGAATCGATCGGTGTGTTCCAACGCAGGGTAAACATAGGAGGCTGTGTAAAATACCTCAGTAATGTAGCCCAGTGGTAATGAAAACAAACACACGTGTTGCTCTGGTGATAAGAGTGTTGCTAGTAGCCTAGATTATTTAGCTGTTATTGTTAAATAAATAACATTAGTTATAGTTCTAATAAATTAAAATACGTGTACCACAACAACAAGACGAATAAATAAATTCTTTCACTTATAAAAATTTACAACCAAATCCATAATGCTTATTAAGCAATTTTGTGCAATTGTTAACCCAAATTAACCTCATAATGATAACATTATAACCTATACCGGTTCTCGTTTACAAATCCTTATTTTTAAACTTTAACAAGGCGAAATAAAAAACCAACCTACGGTACTTTGATGTAGAAACATAATTTTAATAAATCCTAGTTTGTTTTAAAAAAATTAATACATTCAATTATTTAATATTTATTTTAAACAGCATTCCGTAAAAAATATGTAAACAATACAGTACCAGTATAAATAGTTAACAACATAATAAGTCATCAGCCTATTATAATATTATTATAATAGTATAATATTAGTTATATAAAACTATAATAATAAAATGAAAAGGTCATCTTAACTATCTAAGTACCTATTTACAAAATTAACCTAAATAGGCCTATGTGTTTAATTAACTTATTTTTTTTATTTGCATTAGGGCCTACATAGTCTTAATAAAATTATCATCTATATGTAGGGAAAAAATTATTATAAGGATAGAAATATATTTGACATTTTTCAATTTCAAATTTTAAAATGATAATAAATTATATAGTTTAAATAAATAAGTCTTATTCTTTATGATTAATTCAAATAGTAAGCCAAAATCTGTGGCCGCTCCTCCTATATTTTTTATCGCATAGTTATAGCTCATTTAATATTTAATAATAAACACCGTTAAAAAATAATAACATTTGAAGCCCAATTAGGCTACTATACCAAAATATGGTGGTCGTTAGTTAACAACCGTGTTAAACATTTGCAGCTCCAGTACTTGCTAAAAAATAAACCCAAATTTAGATTATTAGACTTATAATTAATGTAAAATTACTTTTTACTCTCCACTTATATAACAAATTCGTACATTGTGGAGATTAATAAAAAAAATATCAAGTAAATTTCTGCAAAGTCACTTGAAACAGGTCAATTTTATTTAATGCCGCAATTATTATTTTATGCATTGAAAATTGAGTTGTGTCTGTCATTTAAACTTAGGCTATAAAAAATTATAGCTAGTTAAAATTTTTGTACACTATTCGGAAAGTACGTAACGTTAAAAAAATAGAACGTTGATTTGATTGAAAAAATCGTCAGTAAGTACAGTACAATAAAGATCTCTATAGGGGCATAAATAAACAATACCATTGTTAAATAAATCTATTTTTTACGACTTGTTGATTCTAAATAATAAATAAATAGCTGGTCTAGGCTAAGTAGCATTGATTTAAAACTTTTTTAAAGGGACCCTTGGCTATTTAATTTTTAACGAAACACCCCAACAGCTCTACCACAGCTACCGGTTACGATTTTTAAGTAAAAATATTACTTTCGAGTAGAAATATTTAGATTAAGGCTTCTAAAAGTTAAAAGAGCTAAAAACGTTACATTTAAACAAGCGTTTGTAGAGAATACTGTAGAGATTAATGATTTTTCAGACACTATTATTTTAACTGTAATCGAGTGTAATTTTAATAACAATAACACTCGCTTTCACCTGAAAACTACAACACCCTTTTAACCAGGCCTATAAACAAATTTATAAACTAAATACATAATACAATTCCTCTCAAATTAGGCATAAAAAATGCATCTAATAAATTTGCCTTAAAAATGAAGCCTAACCCCCTAAAAGTGTATCGATAAAGACAGCAGGGCGGAGCGCATTATAAAGCAGTTTTTTGCCGCCGGTTTCCCATTGCGGCCGGGGGATGCGGCCCGTCAAATTGCCCATATCCATTACATTACGGTCCCGGGTGATTTACTTAGGCGCTATTCGTTACTCAAATAATCTAATAATAAGCATCTGCCCCGCCCGCACTGTTAGGCCCGCTAAAGTGTTTATAAGGTCCGCACTTCGCTAATATGCGCGTTAGAAGAGTTTTTCGGTTGTTGATTTCTTGTGTCTTTTTTATAACACCGATAAGGTACTTACGGTATTTGATAATGAATGCTTTATTGTTTCTGCTAAGAAACAATAAAGAATATAAATAATAACTTACTCTGCCAAGAATATAAATAATTTATTGTTATTTTTGCATGGTGGTTTGAATATAAAATTGATATTTAAGGAATTGTACTCCTACCCGCATTCAGTCAAAATGTATGGAATTTTTAAAATAAATGTTTTTGCGAACTGTAATTAATTAATAATCTACAATTAGAGTTGGAAATTTATATTTGCTTTTAAATAAGGCATGAACCGGTTTATGCTGTAAATATTAGTATATTTCTTTCGTAGGCCTGATAAAAACAGATTTATTTTACTTGCTATTCAAAATAAGCCTTTTTGTTTAGTCTAACATCGTCTACATTTCTGATTTTGTAAAATTGTATAGGGCCTACTACTGAAAAAAAATCTTTGTTTAATGATGTCTACATTTATTTCAACATCTAGGGCATTTTATGTTTCCATTATTATTAGGTCTAAACTTATACCTACCGCCCGTGATGTTTAAAGAAGTAGGCCTACATATACTTTTACAAAAAATGGTTTTATAGACCGACTGTACTTTGCCAGCAGTTATGTATGAAACTCACATTCCTTTAATATTTTTCTATTAGGAAGCACATTAGCATATTTGAAGTACGGTACATACTTCTTCTCCTTTATTCAATTTACTTAAACCTACCGATGAATTGCTATGCTAAAATCATATATTTGAAGCTACAATCTTAGGCCTGTTAGTTTGCGAATGTTAAATAATATAAATACAACTCAAATCTTGATAAAAAAATATATACATATCAGTGTTTGTTATAATTTTAAAATTATTATAGCCTAGTTGCTTACTTTTAAATAAATCTTTTAAACATAGTAAAGCAACTAATGTGCCATAAATACTCAGCGTCTGCTCCATAATAATGGGTCGTCGACGCGGCGGCAGATACCGCAATATTACCATGACTATCCGAAATGTGTCGCAATGCATCATTCCGGACTGTTATCACTTACACGGAATTAGGCCCGTAAACTGTCTCACTTATCCGGAAAACTATCCGGCAAGTCGGATAAGCGGGCGTATCGGTAGACATTCCATAAACATGCTGTAGAATCGCCGGTAGTGAGGGGTTGAACAATTTGAGCGCTTGTTGAGACCATAAAACCAGAAAATACTATTTAAAATACTATTACTATTTTTATCCATTTCATAAATGTAAATTGTGTTGCTGAAATTTCTTTTTAACTTGCAGAATGTGTATTGGTGAAGTTAATATTTGTTTTTATGTTTTCTACAGTCTTGTGTATGAAAATTTTCATACTGCACGGTAGACCATATACAAACATCTATAATTAATTTACTTAATTGTGTTTTCTTGAAGCTGATTAAGTTAAGCTAATAGTGAACTGCTTTTAGTGATTTTGTAATTCATTATTTTCACAAGAGTTAGGACCTAGGATATTATGGAGGTCTGGATAGATTCAGGACATTTCTTTTTGGAGGTATTTAACGATGGAAAATTTCTAAATTAATAAATAAGTTTAGTTTAAACTTACGAAGAATGTAATTAGTGCAATAAAATTCAAAGTAACTATAGACTATAACATTTTCTTACTTGGCCATGAAACATTTCTGAGAATAAATGTGTTGTATAGAAGTGGGATAGTATCGGATAATTAGACAATTTTATAATTTAACATCAATATCGCGATTCAAATCAATTAGCTATAGGCCCAGTTGACACGTGCGTTTCACCTCATCCAGTAATTCTATTGTACGGGGGTGGCAAATCAATACATTTAATCGCCAATCGCAAACATCAACAAAGCAGGTAAACGCTCAGAACCGAACGAGACAAATCGACCGGGGCGGCGAAGAAAGCGATGCACTTGTCTGCAGCATTAAAACAATGGCGCTTTGATTTGTACTTGAAAAACCAATAAAAACATTATGAACCTTTGGATTCGTAGTGTGTTAGCAAGGTGTAGAACAAGGGGTGCGCGCTCACCGCCACGCGCATGTGCAACCCCCCCCCCTCCCCCGCCAACCCAGGACACAATTGCAGCTTTGACTCGTGCGCTAACCCTGTGAAATCCCGATCTGTCAATGCAATTGATAAGCTTTATTGGCATATCCACTGCCACCGAAATCCATTTGTCTCCCCTCGCCGGTGAATAATTCCGGCTGCAACTGCCATCCGGATTGCATCTGCATTTCAGGTGACACCATTGGCGGGCTGATGGGGTATCCGGCTATCCGGTGTATCCAATGCCGCACGGCTACAATGATCTGATCAATGATGAACTGCCCCCACGTCACATCACCCCCAGGTGATGGCTGCTGTGCCGGTCACATTACTGTGATGGCGTTTGGTGCATCAGGAGAATGGAATAAATGTGTTAAAGTTTGACGAACCAATTAAATATGAACAAACTACTGAAATGTAGAAGTACTGAAGGACTCTCAGGTTCATGGGTTATAGGATTGAATCTTGTTGATATACTCTTTACATAGAGTGTTTTTTACTCTCCGCCAATTCGCCTCATAAACAAAGAATATTTTATAAAGAGAAAATCCGTGTCCGAACACACTTGAAATAGTTTACCAAAATCTAATCTGAATTAATATAATAAGTTAGTTTTATTGGTTTGATTGGGTTTTATGTTTAGTATCAATTTAAACCCAAATGTCATTTTGTCATTCTCGCTTTCTTTCAATGATAGGTCTAAGTATATGACCTTTAATTTTTATTTTTTTATACCAAGCTAGTGAATTTGTTTGATTTTTTCTGACCTAGATTAAAGATCAAGATAAAGTATGCATATGACTCAATGAACTTTGTCGGGAGTTCCGCATTTCATCATCCTTTAATTTTTATTCAAACATATATTTTTACACAATATTAAGATACAACTTTTGTCCATTTCTTTATATTTTCAACAAAAAAAGCAAAATTGATTTAATTTCAGTTATTACACTTTCATTGTTTGTTTGCAGAGTACATTAATATAAAAAATCCAAGCTGATAAAAGAAAAGAATTTTACTTGTATAGCCATAGTTTTCTTAAATACGAAATCATAAATAAATAATGGCACACCAAACAAATAATTACTAATAATGGACACCAACAAAAATTAATTACATACCGGTTACTTATTCAATTGAATTAATAAACCCCAATCAATTTAAACTTTCCTTTCAGACGAGCCATTCAAACGTAATCCACTACAGTCCCCACTCCAATAAAAAGTTTTTATTCGGCCTCCCTTTAACCGAGAAAGGGTTGGATATTCAGGGTTGCGGCCTGGGGGGGGGGGAGGGGGAGGTTAGATAAGGGCACTTGGAACTGTGAACCGTCCTCGGGGGAGGAGCAAAAACGTCGGCACCTGAGAGGATAAGTGATAACGTTGATAGCCTCTGTTCTACACCTCTCACCTCAGCTTGTCCACGCGTTCTACATTCGGTTTTTGGTTTAGTTTGCGTTTTGATGCTGGTTTATACAGATTTAGCATACAGCACCAGGAATGTATATACTACTTCGAAATTTAATGGACTCGAATTTACTATCAGTTTAACGAGATCTTCTTGAAATGTCATTGAAATCACTTGGTTACAAACTAATTAAAGCCTCACAATTACTTATAATCCTACCTGATGGGGTAGTCTTTGAAAGTATTGAAAAAATGCATTTTTCCAATGAATCCAATAACAGGCATATTATCCTATACACCAGCTAATTTTCAAAATTCTAGATTTACATGGCAATTTTGCCCATTACCATTGTTATAATATCTTTCTTTCTTTCGCTGATCCGATGTTTTGGTATACAGTATTTGGTAGGCCTACATTACTTTACTTTGATAAAGTATAGAAACACCATTAATTCTGTTGCGTTTTAAGTATCCTGGTTTTGGAGTATATCTGGTGAATGCTGCCATGATATGTCTTACTTCCTCTTTTACTAATAAAATAATCTGAGAAAGTTTGAAATAGTTGGATGAATATCTAGATTTCATTGTGCTTCCTATGGAAAGAGCCTCTCGAGTGTTTGGTTCGATCCTGATCCAGTTTCCATGAATTATGGCTCAGACTGGGCCGAGCCGTCGCCGACAGGACTACAGAAGAGAATGTCCTCGTGTAGAGCAAACACTAAAAAACTGGTGTCAATGTTTGAAAACTTGTTGACACTTGGAGAGCGGGGCTGGTGACGATGCGAGCCGGCCATGGCTGTCAACCTCGCCACCTGGGGTTGTGAGCCGAATCGGGAAAGCAGATTGTTGTTTCCTCACAAAAATAACGGTAAAAACCGTTTATAAATTTATATGTGACGTAGAGACATTGTCCATTGAAATGTGTTCTTCATGAGAGCATTTTATCTGATTTTAAGGAACGCACTCTTTTGGTTAGTTCTTCTATGGTTATATAGGTTGATCCAATATCTTTATGAAAATGGTTTAGTGATATTCGTAAAATTTTCTCAAACCTACAATTTTGATGTTTGAAACAAACTAAAACATTATTTGAAGAGCAGACTGGGCCTAAAGATTTAGAGTCTCTTCATATTCAGC
The DNA here is from genome assembly GCA_030545055.2 of Neoaliturus tenellus. Lineage (NCBI taxonomy): Eukaryota > Metazoa > Arthropoda > Insecta > Hemiptera > Cicadellidae > Neoaliturus > Neoaliturus tenellus. Next base: position 288,896,170 of record CM061531.1, read on the forward strand.
TATATCGGTGATATTTCAGACCTTCTATAAATTCATCAGAATATACAGCATAAACGTTTTTAATTTACAAGAGTGAGTGAGTACGCTTAATTTTAATGCATTATTTTGACGAATAATGAGTTATTTGCGTATTGACAGCGCTATCCCGCTTCACTTCCCTTGTCGAGTTCCGTGCGCGGACCATCAACGACGTTCTGCGCATGATCCACGCATACGAGAGATGTGGGTAACGGAAAGCGTAACTAAACGATCACTTTGCGCAAACCACACAACGTCCTTAGAAAACAACGGTATGTCGCGGACTGAAGCGGAAAATTGGTACATCGATGAACCTGCGATAAGGCTATCTACATTGGTTAGGTTATTGTTAATTAACCGTAAAATGTTGGTCTACTTTGATGAAACCCAACTAACGAATTGCTCCGATTACGTCCTAAATGATAAAAACAAACAAAAAGTGATAAAGACATTAGTTGTCGTATTATGGATTTGAATTTGTCATAAGACACAAGTTTTGCAGTTTTGCTTGGGATTTTTTGGAGGTTCTATCTCCCGATGTAAAAAAAATTAAATTACAACATGCACCATAGAATTCAAAATAAATATAATGGAAATGTCGTAAAGAGTTCAAACATACCAGGAGTATAACTCTCATACCATACCTCATCCAATTAATATAGGCTACTCAATTATACGTACCCTATATACAAACAAAAAGTTGTGTCTATATGTGTTATGACACACTATTATTAATAATCACTATAAATAATAAAACTGTTGTAGATTTTTTGGGATATGCAATGGTCGCTGAATCAAAAATCTTTACCACGAGTATATAATAAAAAAGTATTCTATGAATATTTTCATTACGATCGAGCTGCACTCCCCAAATGCCATTTGCCGGCAACAT
>CM061531.1:288897102-288919284 GCA_030545055.2 Neoaliturus tenellus
ATTTTTAATTATGGTATCAAAATAACATTGGTAGTCAAGTAATAAGATAGTCACAACAGGAAATTGTTGTTCTAACAGTAGTGGAAAAGTAAGGCTTTTGGGCCAGTTCAAGGTCACCCGAGCGATGACGTCATCGATGACGTCATCGAGGTCAATGACCTCATCGATGACGTCATCGATTGCATCATCGATGACGTCATCACCAATGACGTCACTTCCATTACGTCACACCCATGACGTCACAGAAATGACGTGCTGATGACGTCATCACCCCTTACGTCACCAAGATGACGTCATCGATGTCACAAAGGTCGAGGTCACGCTGAAACCTAAAATTTTTTGGCACCTTTGCTGTTTCTCACACTACGCTCCGAGTTTCAGTCAGGTTACCGTGACCTTGACGACTTGGAGCGAAATTAGACGAGAAACAGCAAAAGTGCTGAGGAAACTTGAAGTTTCCAACGTGACTCTGCCTAAACCGTCATGTGACACCGCTCGGGTGACCTTGAACTAGCCCAGCTGCCTTACTTTAGACCAGTACTACAACCGCGATGTGCACCCTACGACAGACACCGAGCGACTGACTGTCCGGCCCCGCGCACTCTAGGTATATGGGAAGTGGTGGGGGAAATCTCAAGGTCATCCAAATTGGGTTTTAAAAAAATAAGAAACTCTAAACCTCATGCTCCTCTTCTTCCCTTTCCACCTCATTTGTAGTATATATGGTTGACGATGGTAAATTTGACAAATACTCCAGTGATTGTTGATCGTCTTGCTGCAGTATAACTTCAGACCAATCATAATCTAAAGTGACCTTGAGCTTTATTCCCGGGTTGTCGAGGAGAATAGACTTCATCCAATCGCAGATGGTTTCTAAATAATGCACGTTGTCGATTGTCAATTTCCAATTCGTATTGGGTACATCTTCGGTGGAAGACATGGCATTGCAAGCAGGTGTGTCCGCCATGGTTGTTGGAGGAGGAATGATGCTTGGTGCAGCGAGCAATGGTGGTATTACAGAGTAGTGGGGGAAATTTCAAGGTCATCCAAATGGAGTTTTTTAAAAAAAGGAAACTTTTTCTATTTACTTATAACATAACCACTTAAAACTAAAAGGATTGGGATCAACAGTACGTTTAATCACCATATTCGTTATATTCTTCCTGTTTCTCAGTTTTCACCTCCGCCCGGATAGTACCTCCACTCTTTAGCTCCTTTTCGGCTTCTTCTAGTTGCTGGGTAATCGCCATCTGACATTGAAGTTCAAAATCATCACGCGGCACAGATCCGCAAATATCCATCTGAGCCAACCAGAGCTGCCTGAGGTTCTTTTCCTTTTCCTCGACAGCTTCGACGGCTGCATGTAATTCCTTTTCTGTAATAGAGGAGTCCCACAATTGTTGATCATCGGTTTTGTTGACAACCTCCTTTTCAGACTCCTTGTACAAATTGTTCAGCTCCTGCTGAGTCTTAATGGTTACCTCCTCGTAACTAGCACAACTTACATTGAGAGACATCTTGATGTTGTACGGTTGACCGTTGGAGTTGAAATGAGGCTGAGGCACAGCGCTTGGGGGTACTATGAAAAAGTGGTGGGGGAAGTTTCAAGGTCATCCAAATTGTGTTTTAAAAAATCCTATCTTGTTACTGAGCACATATGTCAGTAACAAGATAGGTGTTTTATTCTCTTTTACATCTTTAATATAACAAATAAATAAACATATTCTACAATGGTAAGAAGAAGGAAGACAACTGCTAGTCAGCTGAAATAATCCAAAGTCTGGCTCGCTTCAGTCTTCATGGACGCCGGTGATGAAGTCGCTGGAGAAGAGTAATGTTCAGACTCTTCTTTTGGGTGTCGGAGATTGCGTATATTGCAAGCGTAGACTTGCACATTTATACGGTAGCCTCGCGCCACCATCAGCTGCAACTCCTTGTACAAGTCGTTCAGCTCCTGCTGAGTCTTAATGGTTACCTCCTCATAACTAGCACAACTTACATTGAGAGACATCTTGATGTTGTACGGTTGACCGTCGGAGTTGAAATGAAGCTGAGGCACAGCGCTTGGGGGTACTATAAAAAGTGGTGGGGGTGTTTGCATCGAAGCAGGTTTAACCTTTAGCTTGGTGGTGGGGGTAACTGTGAAATGCAAAGGTCAAAGGTCAAGGTCACCCGCGAAGTTTAAAAAAAATGCAACATATCAATATGTGACAAACTTCACATATTGATATGTTGCATTTTTTGTCTTTTATGGTTTATTTATTTATAAAACATTACAATAACATATGTACAACAGTAAAATTAAAATCTAACACTGCTGCTTGTCGGCGATGTGGATGGTCAACTCGGTGGAATTGCTACCCGTGCAACCGTGGGAAACCAGGTAGAGACAGCCGGGTTGGATGGAGCGCAGATCCTCGTTCTGGAGGAGATGGACGAACCGTTTCGGCAGGTAGACTTGGAACTTGGGCTCATCCCCCGGAGTGAACGGTGCCTCGCTAAGACTGCAGCAAATGGCCTCTCCAACTGAAGTCTCCATCTTCTTCATGGCGTGGATAATGTAGTGCTTCTCGTCTTTAAGTTCGGAACACTTCTTGACGGGTAGTATGGTAGATTTGGAGTGAGCATTGAACTGCTCAACCAAAGTTTGCAGGAACTGGTGAGATGCCATGGTTGAGTTAAAGATTGTCTTCTTCTTCGTCTTCTTGCTGGGAGATGTTGTCGTCTCGGAATCTCGAGTAATACTCATGCCAGGTCCCGGTCTGCTCCTCACTTATATAACCCCCGTCACCCCCACCACTCCCCACTTCCCCACTTTGAAGGTAAGATGCGAGTTTATAGGCGTTTTTTAAAGCGCAATGTCTATCTTTTTCATGTTCTGGACTTTTAGTACAAATACAAACATTTTCCATCGTATACTTGTAGTTTTTATCCAAGTCCACATCATTAACCGGAACATGAGTAAATTCTTCGATCCATCTCTTCTTTTCCAGTCCTTTTGTATAAATATTGGTAAACCTGTTTGAAAACTGATGCATGATGTTATATAAGTCCGTGTAACTTGCAAAACCATCATACCAATCGATATGATGGAAATATTTTGAAATCCACCTGTTGGTAGTAGCGGCTTTGCTAGTTAATGATGAATAAGAACATGGTGGTTTGAACAAAAATGTATATGGAACACTTGTATTGATATCGAAAAACACAAGTTCTTTTATGATAAATCTATCATCATTACCCCGAAACGCTTGGAACTCAATTATACCAGGTTTGGACTTTACTTGTTCTTCTTCCTTGTCCATTGCGAAGATCACCCGTCTGCTCATGACGAAGTCCAAAGGTCAACTGATTTCCACACCACGGTAGGTACGACTTTTATACCTGGCCGTACAGTTGTTGGCGCGTTGGTGTATATTTAACGTGGGCACCGTCCCCGGTAGGCCTAACCCCACAAAGTGTTTGATATTGTTTTAAAAACCAACCATTGTCATCTAAGTTTCCATCTTTACATTCTCTTTGTTTTCATTTTCATCACTAACACTTGATTCTTCTCCTCCTTCTTCCTCTTCTTCCTGTTTTACTGATTTCTTATGTAGTTGAGCGTATTTTTCCAACTGTCTCCACATTTGTACTTCATGAGGAACCCTATTAAATATAGAAGTATCCACAGGTCCGTACAATATAGGTGCGTCCGGTTGTTTGTCCAAAGTGTCTTCCAAATAATCTTTAATAATAGAACTTGAAAACACTAGTTGTCTCAAGTATCTTGTTATTGGTTCAGTTGCACAGGTTAGAATAAAAAACTCTTCTCGATTAAGTTGAATCTTGTTATCATGTCTTGTTGTGTCTCTAAACCGCAATTGATGGTCACCACGATTCTTTATAATATCAATTTCCACATTTGAATCCAAAAGTCCTACTCTTGTCTTTCTTCCATACATGTTACTAGTTAAATAGCATTCTAGCAGATGCAAGTGCTTCATAAAAGATTCCCAAGCACTATCGGTGAACAAAATCATTTTGGGTCCATGAGTCAAAATTACAGTAGGTGAATAATTCGTCGATTTCATAACACCGATTAAAACACTTTTGTCCAAACTGGATGAGATTGGATAAAATATTCGCAAGAATACCTCACTCAATATGTTAGGAGAAATATTATCTTCAGTATCCCTTTTCTTCTTCTGTGCATTCTTTCTTCTTTTACCTTTTTCCTCAACATTATTACTGCCGTGGAGTTGTCCGCAAGCGTTGTGTTCATCTCCCTCCGGTTGACCTTGAAGATCTAAAAAGTCGGATATCTCCTTCTCAATATCTACTACATTTTCTTGTGTACCACTAGGAGAAGCCATATTGAATAAGATGCTACCCATACAAGAACAGGCAACAAACTGATGAGGAGCGACCTGAACACTCTGCTTTTATACTCGCGGAATGCATTGGAATGTAACAAAACCGGTTTTTTACAATACATTTTTAACAATTCCAGTTAAAGGTGTGTATGTTACGATTTTATCATGTAGAATTAAACAGTATGCAGTTGTATTAGCCGATATAGGCGCGTTGAATTCCATTTCTATTTTTATATCTACACTTGATGATTTTACCGATTCATTTTGTTTAGAACAATCGATTACAACTATAGGGTAACCATCTAAGTATTTTTCTGGTGATAGTAAAGGTGCATTCGTTTTACCATAATATGAACTTTGGAATCTTGCATACATATCGTACAATATGCTGTACTTTTTATTAGCGAATGACACATTTAAATTATCGTATGGAAAAAATTGTGAATTTAAATAAACTTTAATATTTTTCAAGTTGCAATGATCAAATTGGCCTGCATGTTTGGTGATGGTGTCTCTTCTGCCTGTTTGTAAACCAAATATAATATACCTGGCTCGTTCCACATAATTAGATGTTTTAACTGTCCAAGTGTGTCGATCCGTAGTTGGCAAGCTGGGATGTTCATGAAATTCCCAACTTCTAAAAGGAATTACAATATCACGATCAGCCTTTAACTTTCTTAATAGTAGCATTCTATGCTCGTCAGCTAATTTTACATGTGGAACTCTCCATACAATTTTGTCTAGTGTTAATTTCCATTCTAAAGTTGCATCTGTTGTACCGTCTGGAGCTTTAATAATATCTTTATCGTTTGAAGATCTCAACAAAACTAATTCTTGTTTAACGTTTAATATTATTTTCCTATAATCTTCAGCAAAACCAAGCAACAAACGTAACGGAATATGAAAATCAAAATTTCCATTTGTATCTGGAGTGATTGTGTCTTTTGCAGGTAAAACCCATCCTGCAGGTTGTATTAAATTGGTTTCATTAGGTGATATAGATGTTAATCCCTTTAAAGTTGTTGCAATACCTACTTTTTTAGTAGAATCAACTGTTACACCTGATATTTCATATCTAATTTCATCAAACAGGAAAGCCATGGGATTATTTATAAATGGAACTGTTGTACCAGTAGTAGTACCGTCCTTTTTAGTAACTTTTCCTTCAATATACAAGTAACTTTCACATGGTAGTGTGTAAATGTCTTGATTTTGTATGGGAATACGAATTTCATCGTTATTGTTTAATTTTGATGAAGTGTAAGGGTTGTGGGTGTGATATTCTTTTTCCCATAGGGTTTCGTCGAATGTTGGACCCTGAGCTATATCCAGTATATCCATTTTCGGTTACTTTTAATCCAATTCTCTCTAAGAAACGAATGTTCTCGCGTGTTAACTCCTCCACAGCTGAAGAGCTACTAATGCGGATTCCCGTAGGTTGTTCGCTTTTAAATGTTAAACCCATGGTTTTGTATTAAAGTGTTGATTTTAAATGTAATCTAACCGTAATAGGCTCTTCTCGGAAATCTATCAAGTTACCGTCTTGATCCAATACGTTCAACACGATGTCTGAAATGAAAGTGGTGTTCAAAGGTAGATATACCAGGTTTTGCGGCTTTTCAACAATTTTAAATCCAGGTGGTACACTGGGGTAAAAAGTATGTATTATATGAGTATTTGCTCCATCTCTGTAAGCTCCTTGTATAATATTACAAGTTATGTCTATACTATTGACTTTTAATATTGTTACAGTTTGCTTACCGGAATGTGTTTTATTTGGTTCTAAAATCGCTCCATCTTTGGGAAATCCTAATAAATCACCAATTGAGTCTGACTTACTGAAATCTATATAATATTTTGAAGTAAGCTCAGCTTTCATTGTATTGTTATTACCTTTTAGCGTTATATTGTCTTTTCCCATTTTATTTTGCAAAAATTCATTAATATGATCAATTTCATAAGAACCTGTGGGTAGAGTGCAAACTTCCAAGTCTGTAAACTTCCCACTGGCATCTTTTCCTTTATAATAATGTAATAAGTTATTTTTACCTTCCGTAACATTGGGAATAGAGTTGTAAGTTGTAAAATCCAACAGTGCTGCCTCCCAAAATCTTCCTTTTTGCAAGCGTAACGCTGGAAAAAGGATACTTCGTAAAGTGGACGATTTTCCTGTTAATGATACCGTATAGGAAGACATCTCAATAGTGACTGATACTTTTAGCTAGGAATTCCAAACATAAATGGCCGCATATTGAAGTATTATCAGGTTGTTCTCTTTTATAGTTGTAATATATGTTTTTAGCAGATTTAAAGTAATGTTCAAGTTCTTTAGGTGGTGGCAAATTTCCAAAACTATCAAAATAATATACATTACTATTTAGTTTCTTATAACACACCCAATGGGTGCCGGACCCTTCAGTATTATCCAAATTTACGATTCCAGTCTCATTTTTCCATATTTTCTTTGGTAAACTGTCTTTCATAAATACTCCGCGGAAAAATGGTATTTTTAAACAGGAAATATATTTAAATAATTCAACATTAGTCAACGCTTTATGTGGTATAACCAATTGATTTCTTTTATTTAATATGCACGATACGGTCTTAGGTATAGACCAGCCCCGTTTTTTACCATTGACCATATTGTCGGTTTTTTATTATTTTTCCTCGGAGAACGTCTTTTTAGTCTAATATTACCACCATGTTTTCTCTTGGTTGATCCTTTTTTATTCTTACCCCTCCTTTTTCCACCTCCTACCGCTGTTTTAGCCTTCATACCTGCTGTTACCGCTAAAGCTGCTGCTTTTTCCGCAATACTAGCGTCACTAGACTTTACTCGTTGCCAAGCTATATTCGCTAGCTTTTTATCAGCGATTGACCTATTTTTTGAATCGGTAAACGTGGAATATGCGATATCGTGTTCTTTACAAGCCTGATCTAACTTATTTATGCCTGGATCACCTCTTTCCAGTCGTTTTTTCAATTTAGTTCCTGGTCCGCAATACTGATAACCTCCCGGTATGTGAAATTCGTATGGTAAAGCGTCTATTGCTCTGTTTACGATAGATCCTACTGGAATACTATTTAAAGCTTTACTTAACAAAGAAACCGCTGTGGACGTGATACCGCCTCCTTTCCGTATAGTGTCTCGATATGGACTGGTGTAATGAAACGCCATGATTGTCTTTTATATTCGAAAAGCGTAACCCATGTGTTACCTCTATGACAGGTTGCACATAAATGATGTAATATATGGTGTTATTTAATTAAATATCAAAATCACCCCAATCTGATGATCTAAACTTTTGTGTGTTATGATTAAAAAAATATTTATAAAGAATTTCTTGTTTAATCCATGTATTTCTCATTTTTTCGTTAATAGGTTTATGTTGTCCTGCTGCAATATAATTATGCATATCAAATAATAAATTACCTATTACTTTAACAAGAAAATTAACAGTTACAGCGTTATTGGCATAATCAGGGTCTGCAACATTTGTTAATCGTTTGTTATCACAATTCCACCATTTTTTTCCAGTTGGCTCTAATTGTATTATCTGTTCATAAGTAACAGCATCACCAGGCTTTTCACCAATACCTAAATTTGTCAATAACTTTCCTTTACCATCCCAAACATAATTGTTTTCTTCAAGCAAAGTAAACTTTTTATTTCCTTGTACAAATACATCTCCTTGACGTGTTACTACTTGGTTTTGTTTCACAAAACCGGAGGTTTCTTGTTTTAAAGTTTCCTTCATTTGACCCACCGTTGCACCATCTGATGGTGCAAAACCATCTTTTACATTCGCTAAACAATTACCAAGACAGTCAATAACTCCTACATCACGTGTAATACAATGATCTTTGATGTATTTTAAATTTACAGCATCATTTTCATTTTTTGGATAACCTATATCGTTAATAACAAATTTATAAAAAGAAAACCCATCTTTTGTCTTTTCAGGTATTATAGAATGTAAATAGCGTCTATTTATGCTGTCTTTTTCATCTACAGGGTCTGCTACGTTAGATATACGTCGATTTTCAGCATTATACGTTTTTTCATCGAATTTTAACGTATTTTTCAATTCCGATGATAAATAACCTCTGTTTATTGCATCAGCGTTTTGATTTGGCTTACCGACGTTGGAAATTCTATGATTACCCGCGTTATATGTGTTTTTGTCTAGTTTCAGTGTTGGTAATATCTCTTTTTTTAATACTTTTAAATTTATTGCATCATTTTCATCTGTGGGATCATTAATGTTTTTTAACCGTTTATTACTAATATCATAATCTCCATCAGGTGTTTGTGGTAAGCCAGCACCTCTTTTTAAAGTATTAAAGTAATATAATCCATCCGAGGAATATCGTCCGAACTTGTCAACACTCATGGTGCAACTGAATAACATTCTAGAGTGTAACCCATTTTTATAATATTAGTCTCGATTTCTAACCCATATCAGTTTTTATACAAATTCTTAGTCTTTATCAGTTACATTTTCATCGCTCCCGGGACATTTAAAATATTTAAAATTTCCACTAACTAATGCTCCGTCTGATTCATTTCGAAACACATGATTTTTATGAATAAATTGTTCACCAGACAATTTTCTAAATCCGCTAAATGAATTTGGATCTGCAATTAATATATTTTGATAATCATTTACATCCATTAATTTAAATCTTTGCTTATTATAAATAAACTCTTTATTTGCACTGTCATATTGTAATGTTTGTCCTACAGTTGCAGCATCATTTGGATCTCTTCCATTATGCAAGTATTTTATTACTTTATTTTTACATGTAAAAAATCTAAAAGAATGATCTGGATCTAGATGTACGGTTTGTGATAAAGCAGCTGCATCATGTTTTTCATAACCCCATCCCATATTTGATAACCCTTTACCCATGCAATCCCAAGCATTATTTTTGTATGTTAATAAATTAAATTTTTCATTACCTTGAACAAATTCATCCCCTTGCTTTGATACTACTTGATCTTGTTTTACAAAAGAGGTTGTTTCTTGTTTTAAGGTTTCCATCATTTGACCCACTGTTGCACCATCTGATGGTGCCGAACCATCTTTAACATTCGCTAAACAATTACCTAGACAATCAATAACTCCTACATCACGTGTAATACAATGATCTTTTATATATTTTAAATTTACAGCATCATTTTCATTTTTCGGATAACCTATATCGTTAATAACAAATTTATAAAAAGAAAAACCATCTTTTGTCTTTTCAGGTATTAATGAATGTAAATAGCGTCTATTTACGCTGTCTTTTGCATCTTTAGGATCATCTACGTTGGATATACGTTTATTTTCAGCAGTATACGTTTTTCCATTGAATTTTAGCGTATTTTTTAATTCTGATGATAAATAACCTTTGTTTATTGCATCAGCGTTTTGATTTGGCTTACCAACATTGACAATTCTATGATTACCTGCGTCATATGTGTTTTTCTGTAGTCTTAATGTTGGTGATATATTTTCTTTTAATACTTTTAAATTTATTGCATCGTTTTCATCTGTGGATCTTTTATGTTTTTTAACCTTTTATTAGTTATATCATAATCTCCATCAGGTGTTTGTGGTAAACCAGCACCTCTTTTTAAATTATTTGCGTAATATAACCCATCCGAGGAGTAACGTCCGAACTTGTCGACACTCATGGTGCAACTGAATAGTAATCTAGGGAGTAACGCATTTTTATGAGATTACCCCACGGTTTCGGAGTTCATCCACTAAAGCCACCCATTCGTTTTCCAATCCAGTATGACCCGCTTCTTTAGCTTCATGTATTAGTTTCATTCTATCCACCAATTTATTGATATTATTGTAATAAATCACATTTGTGTTATATAGTTTCTTCATTAAACCTGTACCTGTAACAGATTTGTTTCTTTTTCTTGGTTCTGGAGCACTTATATCCAAAGTGGATGACACAAACCTTCGTTTTACAGGTTTTCTTGGCATTATCGGCATTGGTTGTCTTCTCGTTGTTGGTATTAACTTGGATACAAATACTCTATATTTTAAAGACCTAGATCTAAAAACTGGCTGGTCAGCTAAATACTTCCTCCTGTATGCATTGGTGTGTTCCAAAATCTGTTTATATGCTTCCATATCTTCTTCTTTAACTAACAATTCTAAAGGCTTTTTTTCAAATAATAATTCAAATAATCCTCTTTAACCCTTATATCTTTGATTACCAACAATAATATTATCATCTTCATCAATGTTTACCGGGCTATTACCAACCATTAAACCTTCTTCTGTTAATCTTACTCCATAACTATGGTAGTTTTTATTAGGATTTATTCCAGCTAACATTTTTATCATGTATTTCCTTCCTAAAGGTCCTTGTTATGAATGTTTTCACCCAACAAGCTTATGTTTGACGGACCTTCCCTTGCTTCTTCTTCTTTTTCCTCTTCACTAGCAGTTGATACATCTTCATGTCCTCTTTTAGCTTTTACTTCATATAATTCTCTTATACCACTATAGTCTGGTGATTCTAGCTCTCTTTCAGGTTCTTCACCGGTAAAACCACTATATGTAGAGGATTCCAGGTCTTCATCACTAAAATCTTCTGATTTTATATTTTCTCTTTCAAACTTTGTAATAGGTGCAATTGCATCTCCTTCCAAAACGGGTTTAGCAAATTTTTTGTTTAATTGTTTCAAGGGTTCAGTAATAGGTTTAAAAGTAGATTCAAGAAATTTCTCCCTTTCGCTAATACCTAATTTTAATGCCTCTGTTTTTATCCCGAATAGAATCACTAAGTGATTTTATTTCCTTTATTAACTTTTCTTGGTTAACCATGTTTGTAGCAAGACGTGTTGTACAACAATGAATGTTTTACATCATGATCAGTGTATTAGTATAAATTTATCAAATCCTATCCTGTATCGACCATTGTTTAGCGGTTGTTCCTTTATAATTGTTAAAAACCCATACTTTTCAGCCCAAGCCTTTCCACACAACTCTTTAAATCGTTCGAATGGCATATCCGCACTTACATGGTCATAATATATGTGTTTTAGGTTGGTTTCATCCTGTTTAAATACAATTAACATGTTTGCATTGTCTCTAATGAGCTGTTTCGGTATTTTGCTGTAAGTTTGACCAATATAAATGCTATCTATGTTGTTATGTCGACCCATGGCGAAGTAATTCCTTATTGTATTTTGATTTTCACAAGATACATCGTCAAATATGAATACTGAGAATGGTTTAGCCTCTTGCGGTTGCATGACACTCTCGCTCGCGTTAAATTTAAAATATTTAACTTCAGGTACATTATTGAGTATTTGTTCCAATAACTGATATTTTGGTTGTTGTAGTGACTTTGAAAATACATATAAATTATTAAAACGTAAGCCTTTAGGGTTTGTAATCAAATTGAATACTACATTTGTTTTTCCACAATTGGAAGGACCGGTAACCAGACAACTCACCGTGTTTGGTAACAAAACACCGTGTTTCCCAGTATTGAATTGAGAACCATCCACTGTGAGTTCATCTATATTATTAATAGTAAAATTGTCTTTTTGCGGTATTATCTCCATCCTTTGTAATGGTTCAACCCAAAATGATGCTCTATCATTATATTAGATCCTTTTTAGGTATCCAAGAATCTTCCGTCTTATTAAATCCTAACCATCTTACTTTAACCTTATCTTTTTTGCGTTGCAACACCTTTTCTACTAGATATACATCACCTACTGTTGATTTTAACATTTCATGTCCATAAAAACCTCCTTCAAGCAATTGTCCTTTATTATCTTTTAAAATGTAAGTTTCTGGTACTGTAGGTTGCACCTTAAATACGGTAAATACCTCATTTGTCCAGTTCGGAAGATATCTTTTACTGAATACACCTTTGTATTTGCTTATTCGCACTTTATCACCAACATTAAACCTTTTAGGCTTTAGTTTTTCAACTTTTGGTTTAGTATTCATTTTTATACGTTTTAATACAAGTTTTTCATTTTTATTAGTCACCTGGCTTGGTTTCATACCGATAGTTCTATGAAACTTGTTATTGTAATCGCTTATAAGTTTTGGTAACACATCAATCCATACGTGTGATCCTCTGTTGGAAAACATCTTATACATCGCACCTTTTAAAGTTCTGTTAAATCTTTCAATTATTGATGCTTTTACCTCTGAATTGGTTGAGTAATGGTTAATGTTGTGTTTTTTCATTAAATTTGCAAATTCCTTATTAAAATATTCTTTTCCATCATCAGTTTGTAAATGTTTTATAGTATGTTTGTCTCTTTGTATAGCTGTTTCCATTGCTTTTGTAACACTTTTGCCACTTTTATCTTTTAGTGGTAAAGCATCTGCCATTTTTGAAAAACAATTAATAATAGTCAATATGTATTTAAATCCTCTATTTTGTTTACTATAAGGAATCATTTCGATTAAATCCGCTTGATATAAATCATTTATTCCTTTTATCACTGTATTTCTTCGTGGAAACTTTCTTCTTGCAGGTTTATGAAGCTCGTTGACAATTTCTTGCTTCAAGTTCTTCATATTGCAGGTTTGAATGTTTCATGTATCACATGTATAATCACAATGAATGTTGTCTTAAATATTCACATCATTTATATAGGTCAAGGTCATCCAAACTTGTGTAAAAAAATGGGGAACACGGCGTTTGACTTGCCGTGTTCCCCATTTTTTTACGGAAGGAGAAAGGAATAAGGTCGAAGTTGTAGAAGGACGAAGAATAGGTTACTAGTCGATAGGGTTTAGAGAGTAGTGGCCAAAAGGAAGAGTGTGAATTTTATCCGGCATAATATGCCTTTTATCATCTCGAGCTGATAGTGCCCTTTTAACTTCAGTGACACTGTAGACCTCATGTTTAAAGCTTCTGATAGTGTTGAACGTTGCAGACATTGTAGAATCTTCAAACAAGCAGGTCTTGTAATGGTCAAACGTCACATGTTTCTTCAAGTACGATGTTTTGACTCCTTTTGCTTTCTTGACTGTCGGTGTGTTGTTCTCGTTGTACATTTTAAATGAATACAATTTTGCCATCAGTGCCACTATTTCTTCTAAAGGCATTCCATTTGCTTCATCTTTAAATTTTCCGATTACTTTTTTATTCTTTTCGTTGTAATTTGGATGGTTCTTCGGATAGTCAGAGAAGTCAAATCGTCTTTGTATGGGAAACTCCTTAGGTCTTCATACATGTCCAAAGTCTTTATCCAGTAGATAAACGCGTCGGTATCCATGTATGCAACTCCAATGTTGTCTCTTCCGTAGTGTTTAACCATTTTGTTGTAATGAAAATCATACATTAAAGTTTTACTTATATCCAAAATTGACATTCCAATGTATAACGGACGATCCATCACTATTGTTGTTTTCTTCATACTTACGGCAACTAGATCTTCGTTTATAATCATAGATGTTCCAAAATTGGTTTTTGCACTAATTTTTCCAATTTCTTAGGATCACTTACTAATTTTACAATCTTGTGTTTTCTTTTGTTTTCTAAGGTCTTCCCGAAGATGGCGTTGTTCATCAATTTGTAAAAGTCCTTTTCAAATGCTGATGTTGCTGCTGCTCTTCTTGTAGTGTTGGAATCAATATATGGTTTCAACCAACAAGACTGGGTGAATTCAATTGCTCTATGAATTCTCACCACACGTAGACCCAATTCAAGAGCTTGTTGAACTACCCAGTAGTGAGCCACATACCGATCTTTATTCTCCAACGTCATCATCAATTTCGGCCATCTTCCTGTCGGTGAAACTTCAGTCTTGGCTAGGAGAGGCAAGTCGTAGTGATGGTCATGAAGGTGCTCCGGATATTCGAAATCACAGTCCAAAATATAGCCTTTTGGACCATTCTTTGGAATCTGTGAGATGTCACCGATGGTGGCCGGGTCGATCCATTTGAAGTCAGCGTAGGGAAGCGGATTTGACATTGCCCAACCATAAAGGTTGTTTGCGTCAAAGTAACCAAGGTAGACCGATGGTTGTCTCTCATCGAAGCCTGGGATGTACTTGTTGTTAGCTTTGACATGACGTGTTACAGCTTGTGTCAAACCGCCCCGTACACCAGATTCTATCATGAGCACCATATCAATATCTGTTAGAAGTTCCAATCGACAGTTGGTTGACTTTAGCATAGCTTGCCATGCTAATCCTGGAGATGTGTACGAGTGTAGAGGGTCCAGTCCATAGGCGGAGAAGCAGGTGTTTCGAAATTCTTCCATCACATCGCACAGCAGAGTTACGTCCAATTTTATGTAAAAGTCGGAATATTCCCCTAAGGTTTGAATGTTTAGTTGGTTCCAAACATTACAAGCATGATTGTAGTCTTCAACGGAGATTTCACTTTCATTTAACTTGCTATTGAAGGCTTCAATCGGTGGCAGACTGGTTTCTTCGAATTTTTCTGCAGAAGTTATGTAATCATAGGGGAACACTCCTTTACGCATTACTAAGTCCAATTTATCTTCAGGTACAATTTTGCTGGTTTCTTTTAGATCTTCTCTTCTTAGGTTCTCAGACAATTTGCTCAAACTAGATGACATAAATCTATAAGAGTCTACGAAGCGAAGTTTAATTTTACCTACTGTTTTTGAGAAACTGATGTACTTCTCCAATGTTTCAGCTAATACTTCAATTTTTCCATCATCTCGTCCTAACTCTGGGATAATGAAGTGAGAGTCATAGCCGCTAAGATTGTGTAACACGACAGGGATAAAGTTTGGCAGTTTGTAATTTATATTGCATGAATTACAAGCAGCTCCTCTGTATAACCCTGTCAGGTGATCGTGATCTCTTACTTTTTGATTTTCTTCACTGAAGCTCTTCTTGCATAAATAACATCTTGTTGCCGAATTGCATTCTTCTTGTTGATTTTGGTTCAAAGGTTCCATAGGTACAACATTACCGTATAAGCGTTGCGCCTTTTCAGCAATGTCGTACAACTGGTCTACAAAATACTTAGCGGCTTCTTCACCACGGTAGAGTATTGGAGTGGATGTTAAGCCATAGTCTTGCAATTGTTCTTCAGGTAAAGTAGATTTCACCAATAAGCAAAAACTGTTAGGTTGATGCAATTGATATTTGGTTCTTCTAGTTACTTCACCATCCGGAAGTTCCTGTGGCACTAACGTGGATTCAAAGTCAGCGTAGATAACTAGTGGAATCCGGTATTGGTGAACTGTTTTATTGAACTGGACAAATGCTCTAGATGGTGGTGGCAGACTAATCTTCACTTCATAGTTGTCATTACAAAGACGTTGGTGTTCTGACAACCACTCTGATCCTCCACGTCTCAAGTCTTTATTTGTGAAACAAAAGCATCTCTTACACACTGTTACTCTAATTTTATTTTTAGTCACTTGTCGTCCAACCAAAGTTTCAAAGTTCTTGATGTAAACATAATGTGATATTTCACCTTTGGTCAATAGCAGTAAATCCGTATGATTTTGACGTTCAGTCTTTGTAACTCGTAACGGGTATACGTTATTTGATTCGTCTAAACCAAACACATTAACTGAAACTCCTGGGTTTTTTCTTTCAAATTTAGCAACATCATTAAGACTAACAGGATACGACATACCTTGGAAGTTATAGCGGTGTTGAACAGCTTCGTATGCTATGCTAGGTCTACAGGAATGGTCTTCCACATATTTTGCTAACATTGCATACCGGAAACATTCATTATCCTCATTTTTCACATTGATACATGATCTTGTATCTCGGATCACCTTTGGTAGAGGGATAAAGCTGCTTCCTCTCATACCATATCCATGCTTGTGAACCCTCACATCCATACCTTCAATTGATGATAGCGTCCAGCCGGATCCTCTTCCTTCATGTTCTTGAAGTTTCACTAGCAGTTCAACCAAACATTCTTCTAAAATTTCGTTGATATCAGATGTGGTTGTAAGGGTTCGGTTTTTAGCAATGAATGCTCTCGGTGAATTTTCACCATCGGTATTAGTAAACATAGCCTCCAACACCAATCCAAATTTAATAAAGTTCAATCTTGCCAATTCTTCCGTCAATGTTTTTACAACTAGTTTTTTAGCTTGAGTTATAAAATTTTCCAATTCTAATTGCACGTTATTAATTTTGAAATGAATTACAACTGGTCCTGGCAAGGCTGTAGTGCGCAGTTGTCTTATATCTTCCATATCCTCTTCTTGGGTACGCAGTTGTCTTACATCTTCTACTTCTTCCGTATCTTCTTCTTCCATTTTCTCTTCTTGAATAAATCCTCCAGCTGTAGATGGTCCAGCTCCGGCAAATTGAATAACACTTGGTCTTCTTCTTTGCATTAACTGTAAATAGCTAGCCCAGTCCTTCTGCTTATGGGGTTTTTCCAAAAACCGATCAATCGCATCCAAGTCTTCTTCACTTACTACAATCTCTTCTTTTCTGTCCTCTTCACGATGCAATTCTCGGTGTAACTGTAGATAGCTATCACAGTCGTCCATCTGCTTCTGGTAGTTTTCCAATAACCGATCAAACGCATCCAAGTCTTCTTCACTTACAACAATCTCTTCTTTTCTGTTCTCTTCATGATGCAATTCTCGGTGTAAAACAAAGATATCTTCATCTTGGAAAAACTCACCACAAATATCGCAAAGAGCCATTTCTTTACAGTTTGGCTTTGAGTGTGCACTCGGTGAATGTCCAAGCAATAATGAGCAGCGCGCTCAACCAGGTCCCTTTATACCCGAGGTTGAAGGGTGGGGGGAGGTGGCGTCATATACATCCGGTTTATCATTCATTTAATAAATTTGGCTTTTAAACACCCATTTTCAATATATTCTTCAACGGGCTTGATAAAGCAATGATGTTTGGTCTAAATCCACTACTTTTTACAAGTTTTTTCAAAGATGTCTGTTTGAGCAAGTTTATATGGGTCAAGGTCATTTGGAATTATTATTTTCAGCGGGGATAGAGCACTAAGCAGCATCAATTACTACAAAGTGCTCTATCCCCCGATCACATTTTTTGTTTTAATTTCTTACAAAGGTGAAATATCACCGGTATTACCTCCAGAATAGGAAGAATTCTGTTGCGATGGAGCGATGGAAGTGGTGTATCCAATCCAATTGGTTTACCATTTTTATACCCCCACGAACTATGCATTTATGTGGGTCAAGGTCGCGTAAAGATACCCTTTGAGCGGGGGATAAACCACTAAGCAGCATGCTAGTCCATTGCCGCAAAGTGATCTATCCCCCGCTCTGTTCTACAAAACCTCAATCAAGTCCAAGTTCAAGTCCTAGTTTAACACTTGGTTGGGTGAATTACATTAGTTTGATACTTATTTCTACCGTTACACTTGCTCCATTCTCAAAAAGATATAAATAATATAATCCTGGATACTGTTTTGTTTCACGTCCTGCATGTTCCTTAATAAAGTCAAAGGCCAATCTTTTTGAATATTCATTGTGAAACACTTCTCTCACACAAACAAGAATTTTTTCTTGCACCAATTTCAGTTGAACTGATGATAGTTTGCTTACATCATCCTTGTCTATCAGGGGTAGCTTGTAGGTGAAAGTATTTGGCGGTAGTTTTAGCGTTCTGTCAAGTAAACAACAAAATCTTGTATACAATTTCTTCTCATTGTCTGTAATACTATTAATACCAATCAGATTATAGTACGAAGGTTTGTAAGGTATACGACGAGACATTTTTGGTCACCGGTCTTCTTAAGAATGAGCTCCTGGACAGCCACTTCCAACGAAAGCTGGAGCGTGAATGAGAAGTGCGTGCAACCTGGCCGCCTTATATCCCCACCAGCCAAGGGCAACCCCACCCTGGGGGGGGGGGTGGAGGGGTGGAGGTGGAGGTGTGGGGTGGAGGTGTGGGGTGGAGGTGTGGGGTGGAGGTGTAGGGGGGGGGGCGGAGGTGTATGGGGTGGAGGTGTAGGGGGTGGAGGTGGAGAAGGGGAGAGGGGGGCGGGGGCGGGGGCGGGGGGCGGGGGTGGGGGCGGGGGCGGGGGTGGAGGCGGGGGCGGAGGCGGGGGCGGGGGCGGGGGCGGGGGCGGGGGCGGGGGCGGAGGTGCAGTGTCAGTCTTTACTATATTTAGGTCGAGGTCACGTAAAACTTTAAAAAAATAAAGCCCCACCTGGGGCATTTAGGTTGCCATCGCTATAGTCTCTAAAGAGACCCAACTATGGACAACTACAGACTTGTGTGTTAGTAATGCCTACCCATTAAAGTTTAAAAGACAAAGTACTTTAATATATTTACTTACTGTTAAAGATTTTGAAAACTTTCATATATTTAGGTCAAGGTCACAGAAAACTTTTAAAAAAATTAAGCCCCACACCCCTATGGGGGTGTGGGGCACTTGGGTTGTCATCGCTGTAGCCTCCGAAGAGACCCAACTATGACAACAGGGCAACATCCAATGTCGTGTTCCCTTCGCCACGCGAGACTTGTAAACATTTACTGCATTGTCTTTTCAATAGCTAACAAAAGTTCATTTACATAATTTTGAGTTTCCAGGAGGAAACAAACTGAGGACACCCTAATGGCTTACGTCCTCGGTCCGAGTGCAGAGGCCGCCGCAACCTTTTGCATGCCAGCGTACAAACGGACATACTCCCACAACCCCAGCCGCAACCTGTTGCATGCCTGAGAGGAGCCTAACAATACTTCAAAGTAACTTTACTCCCGTAATCTTTAATATTTTTAATTTAGCAATGCAGTAAATTTTTTACAAGTCCTTTGTGGGTCAAGGCCACACGGACATTAACAAATTTCGGCCCCCGTACATCCATGGCGAACCACGAATGTTCGGGGGCCTTGGGGACTAAAAAACACAAATAGCTAACAAAGATTTATTTACATAATTTTGAGTTTCCAGAAGGGAAACTAACTGAGGACACCCTAGTGGCTTGCGGCTGGTCACCGGATAAGCCGATTTGCGACGTTATTCAGGGGGAATTTCTACTTCCACCGCGGTCAAAGGTGGGGAGTGGTGGGGGTGACGGAGGTTATATAAGTGAGGAGCAGACCGGGACCTGGCATGAGTATTACTCGAGATTCCGAGACGACAACATCTCCCAGCAAGAAGACGAAGAAGAAGACAATCTTTAACTCAACCATGGCATCTCACCAGTTCCTGCAAACTTTGGTTGAGCAGTTCAATGCTCACTCCAAATCTACCATACTACCCGTCAAGAAGTGTTCCGAACTTAAAGACGAGAAGCACTACATTATCCACGCCATGAAGAAGATGGAGACTTCAGTTGGAGAGGCCATTTGCTGCAGTCTTAGCGAGGCACCGTTCACTCCGGGGGATGAGCCCAAGTTCCAAGTCTACCTGCCGAAACGGTTCGTCCATCTCCTCCAGAACGAGGATCTGCGCTCCATCCAACCCGGCTGTCTCTACCTGGTTTCCCACGGTTGCACGGGTAGCAATTCCACCGAGTTGACCATCCACATCGCCGACAAGCAGCAGTGTTAGATTTTAATTTTACTGTTGTACATATGTTATTGTAATGTTTTATAAATAAATAAACCATAAAAGACAAAAAATGCAACATATCAATATGTGAAGTTTGTCACATATTGATATGTTGCATTTTTTTTAAACTTCGCGGGTGACCTTGACCTTTGACCTTTGCATTTCACAGTTACCCCCACCACCAAGCTAAAGGTTAAACCTGCTTCGATGCAAACACCCCCACCACTTTTTATAGTACCCCCAAGCGCTGTGCCTCAGCTTCATTTCAACTCCGACGGTCAACCGTACAACATCAAGATGTCTCTCAATGTAAGTTGTGCTAGTTATGAGGAGGTAACCATTAAGACTCAGCAGGAGCTGAACGACTTGTACAAGGAGTTGCAGCTGATGGTGGCGCGAGGCTACCGTATAAATGTGCAAGTCTACGCTTGCAATATACGCAATCTCCGACACCCAAAAGAAGAGTCTGAACATTACTCTTCTCCAGCGACTTCATCACCGGCGTCCATGAAGACTGAAGCGAGCCAGACTTTGGATTATTTCAGCTGACTAGCAGTTGTCTTCCTTCTTCTTACCATTGTAGAATATGTTTATTTATTTGTTATATTAAAGATGTAAAAGAGAAAAAAACACCTATCTTGTTACTGACATATGTGCTCAGTAACAAGATAGGATTTTTTAAAACACAATTTGGATGACCTTGAAACTTCCCCCACCACTTTTTCATAGTACCCCCAAGCGCTGTGCCTCAGCCTCATTTCAACTCCAACGGTCAACCGTACAACATCAAGATGTCTCTCAATGTAAGTTGTGCTAGTTACGAGGAGGTAACCATTAAGACTCAGCAGGAGCTGAACAATTTGTACAAAGAGTCTGAAAAGGAGGTTGTCAACAAAACCGATGATCAACAATTGTGGGACTCCTCTATTACAGAAAAGGAATTACATGCAGCCGTCGAAGCTGTCGAGGAAAAGGAAAAGAACCTCAGGCAGCTCTGGTTGGCTCAGATGGATATTTGCGGATCTGTGCCGCGTGATGATTTTGAACTTCAATGTCAGATGGCGATTACCCAGCAACTAGAAGAAGCCGAAAAGGAGCTAAAGAGTGGAGGTACTATCCGGGCGGAGGTGAAAACTGAGAAACAGGAAGAATATAACGAATATGGTGATTAAACGTACTGTTGATCCCAATCCTTTTAGTTTTAAGTGGTTATGTTATAAGTAAATAGAAAAAGTTTCCTTTTTTTAAAAAACTCCATTTGGATGACCTTGAAATTTCCCCCACTACTCTGTAATACCACCATTGCTCGCTGCACCAAGCATCATTCCTCCTCCAACAACCATGGCGGACACACCTGCTTGCAATGCCATGTCTTCCACCGAAGATGTACCCAATACGAATTGGAAATTGACAATCGACAACGTGCATTATTTAGAAACCATCTGCGATTGGATGAAGTCTATTCTCCTCGACAACCCGGGAATAAAGCTCAAGGTCACTTTAGATTATGATTGGTCTGAAGTTATACTGCAGCAAGACGATCAACAATCACTGGAGTATTTGTCAAATTTACCATCGTCAACCATATATACTACAAATGAGGTGGAAAGGGAAGAAGAGGAGCATGAGGTTTAGAGTTTCTTATTTTTTTAAAACCCAATTTGGATGACCTTGAGATTTCCCCCACCACTTCCCATATACCTAGAGTGCGCGGGGCCGGACAGTCAGTCGCTCGGTGTCTGTCGTAGGGTGCACATCGCGGTTGTAGTACTGGTCTAAAGTAAGGCAGCTGGGCTAGTTCAAGGTCACCCGAGCGGTGTCACATGACGGTTTAGGCAGAGTCACGTTGGAAACTTCAAGTTTCCTCAGCACTTTTGCTGTTTCTCGTCTAATTTCGCTCCAAGTCGTCAAGGTCACGGTAACCTGACTGAAACTCGGAGCGTAGTGTGAGAAACAGCAAAGGTGCCAAAAAATTTTAGGTTTCAGCGTGACCTCGACCTTTGTGACATCGATGACGTCATCTTGGTGACGTAAGGGGTGATGACGTCATCAGCACGTCATTTCTGTGACGTCATGGGTGTGACGTAATGGAAGTGACGTCATTGGTGATGACGTCATCGATGATGCAATCGATGACGTCATCGATGAGGTCATTGACCTCGATGACGTCATCGATGACGTCATCGCTCGGGTGACCTTGAACTGGCCCAAAAGCCTTACTTTTCCACTACTTATAACTTAAATAATTACACTGAAATTATGTGTAACTTTGACAAACACAGTAGTTTCATATGTTTAATAAGCAGAATAACTAATTAGAGAATTTTCATTTAACTGTACGG